>KE530943.1:0-16845 GCA_000441915.1 Genlisea aurea | reverse complement strand
TGAGAAAAGGGTTATCCATCACATTCGATTCCGACAGTTTCGAAAAGGTTTTTTTTTTTTTTTTTTTCTCACCTTACATCCTCCCTTAGCTTTCCGGCTTTTGTCTGGTAACTCTGAAGAGGGAAGAGCCCGTTCTTGTTCCTGGTTTCGGTATGGGAGAATGAGAATTCCGAATGATCGTTCTCCCTGGGAGCGCCGTAGCTCAGTACGACGGAGATGTGGAGGCGAGAGCCCACTTCGGGTTCCGATGAAGCGGCTTTGGATAGATCGCCTACTAAATGATCCATGAGTTTGATGTGGCTGTTTTGACCGGATCCGACATGAGCAATGACTAAATCGAATGCAGGTGAATCCTGAAAACCGAGAAGTTTCAGCAAGTTGGAAGTCGACGACGACGGGTGTGAGGCGTGGATGTCGTCGTTCCAGTTCAGCACTTTGAAACCGAGCATTTCTCCGAGTGACTTCACGGTTGATTTGTCTGTAACTATGGCTGCCTTCATTCCCATGAACCTGAGAAATCAATGTTCTTACATTACACATTTGTCATTCAGTCATTGTTATATTACGTAGAAAACAAGAAATTCAACCTATCTGCAACAGATGGAAATGCAGGCTGTTTATCGTCGAAAATCGGATTCAACACCTGAAACATTGCACAGTGACGAGCAAAATCAATTAATTCTAAGCAAATACGATGAGTCTTACTGAATTCACCAATGATTCACTCGCGTCCAGTAGTTGACCTAATTCCCAAATTACACTCGCATCTTCGTTTTCTGCAAATTTGATTCCCAATCAAATCGCAATAAACAGCCGCAGCGAACGCCAGTAACATCCGAAATCGAAGAATCGGTTTCCATAACAAAAAAAAATAAAAAAAAAATCGTTTACCTGATGATGATGGCGATAAATGAGGTAGAGACAGAAGGCCACAATACGCATGAGATGCAAACGAATGGAGGTGTAACTCGTCGGGGGTGATGAACCTGGCCAAGCCCTCTCCGTACAGTACAAGACCTCTGCTAGGCTTGTCCGCCATTGAAAATCGCTGAAGCCGATGGAAAGAAAGATCACTGACGAAGAATCTATTTCGCAATAAAAATCTTTTTATAAATTTCATGTCATTATACATTTGACATAAAAATCGAATATTTAATTATACATATTGTTTGAAAACCCAAAAATATATATATAATATATTTATTATTTAATAGAAAAAATTGTTGGTTGAGAGAGTGAGCTCCAAGCTAACGGAATCCTTCTTATTCCTCCCGAAATGGCTGGGAATTTCATCGAACAGTTTCAGTTCACGAATTAATATTTCCTTCTCATCACCGGCGGCGCCTTCTTCTTTCACCGCCTGTAACAACACACCGGACGACAGCAAAGTTACTACACTCCGGCGCTGTAAGTAATAAAAAAATAATAATAATAATAATTCGTTACCATCGGCGTCGCCTTCTTCTTCTTCGTCTGTCGAATGAAGAACTTCTGAGCATGGCTGGCGACCTGCGTAGAAGTTCTCGAGGTTACGAAGTTTCTAGAAATCCCTCTCCAGTCTCCCCTCCCCAGCCTCTGCAGTCCCATCAGGAATAACGCGTGCTCTTCTTGGCTCCACGTCACGCCTGAATAACGCGTGATCTTTAATATCATAATTTTATTTTTTAATACTATGAGCGGAAATTACCTTTTCGCCCCCGCCGCCGATTCTTCGTAGGTTGCTCCGGCAATGATTTTGCTAACTCCACTCCGAGCAGCTTGACGGTTTTGATATTGCCAGATACAGAGCATGTTCTAGAATTGTGGCCGGTATTCCCGCACACGGAACATTTTCTTCTCATTCCCATTCATTCATAGGGGAATATTGAATGGGGGTAAGGATTAAGCTGTGAATTAATAATAATTCGGAGGGATTAGTTGAAAATGATGGTGATTAGCCAACAATTAAGTTTGACAATTCATCATGGACAAAAATGAACGTTGCTTCATACGCTTTTGCAGTGCTTGAATCGTGAAAAAAACATGCAATCCTCCTCACCTAATCATCCATGCAAAATCACATATAAATTCATTAATTACATGGCAGTTTAGCGTAATTAATTACGATAATTATAGTATTTAATTTCCTATAAATATAATTTTTATATCGGATCATATTTGATGAGTGCATTTCTCGGCCGGCCCATGTTGAAGGCCTTCTTTGTTATTAAGGGTTCTTTGTTCTTGGCCGATCGAAGTTTCAGGCGTTGAAAAATCTCGTATGTATCTGCCCGATTGCTCATGAGTAGTAATGAAAATCGGCTTTTCCGGAGTCTTTTCCAGTCCAGCATGCGCGGAAGAAAGCCGTATACTCATCTTCCGGTGGAGAGATCGACAAGCGGAAGGAACTACGATGATTCGCCGCAATTGACAGAATTCGAGTTTTGATAATGGAGTTGCCGCTGCTGGTGGAGGATTCGATTCAAGTGATTACGGTAACGAATTAAGGTCCTTATCCTCGGCGTATTTCGTATTCTGGAGCTTAATTTTAGGTTTTCTCGTCACGACTATATCGTTCAGTTTTTCTGTACATTTTGTTAGCATTCAATTCTCCGTTCAAGTTCCTTATGTGAAATGTGATTCAGCGCTTCCTTTGCCCGGCGGATGAGGCAATAGTTTTTTTGCAATCAATCGAAGTTTCTTCTTCATTTTTGTAATGACTGACGACGATTTCATCAGGTCGGTGTGGATATGGCTATTGGATCTTCTTATGATCAAGACGGATATGATCAAGATATGGCTGCTTTGTTTTGTTTTTGGATAAGCAAAACGCGATTTATGAAATCGTGCTTTTGCAATAGCAATGAAAATGTTAACGGAGTGAAGATTCTGTTAGTTTTATTAACGGCGTCAACGTAACAGAAGAAACCGAGAGGCTATCCGCTCCGTTGATTATACTTGCTAATAAATCTTTGTAGATTGGAAGAACTGAAGGGGTGTATGTATATAAATGGAGGTCTACAGAGGACAGAGCATCTTTTCTTTCGCCTCCTCTGGCAATCAGAAAAGAAGAGGAAGAAGAAAGCTCTGCGGAGTCCTGTTTCTCTCTCATTGTTGTGTCCATATTTGTAGACGGCGGATAAGGATTTTCTCCGCAACATTTGGTGTTGCTTGGAATTCAGACGTGACCTGAGGATCTGAGATTCTTCTCGTTTGTCGTGAATTTGGATCTCAGGTTCTTGTTCGAGCTGTGGTCGTTGAGGACGATCGGAGCTCTCAGCTCGGTTTGAATCACTAGATTCTGGAAGGTCTATGCGATTTGGTTGAGGATTCTGACTTTGAAGGTGTGAAGTTGTTTTTCGAATATTGAATCTGATTCTTGATCAATTATTTCTTCGATAATCCAGGTTGTCTTTGCTCTTGACGGATTTAGATCGGATTTCTGGTTGCGATAGAAGTCGCGGAAGAGGAATCAGATTGTCTGTTTCTCCGGTTCTTATAAGCGTTTGAAGACTTCTCGTTGCAAACTTGGACACAGATGGAGATTCAGGTGCTTCTCTAATCAAGCTATTCATCCGAGAAATCGGAATGCTCCGATGAAAATTTTGAATATGTTTGATGAGATTTTACTCGTCGACTGCTCGGATGGAAATCTTCCGAACGAGCTTTTAACTCAGATCGTGACTGATATTTCTTCTCGTTTTTGCGATTGCAGACCCAGACGATTCCCTGAATTATCAGATTTCGAAAGCGAATAGAATTTCCAATCACCGTTTCCGAAGAACGGCTCGCGGTGAAGAGAACAAAATTTCTCAGGTAACGGAATGGTAATATTTGAAAATGGAATTCTTCCTCGCTATTGCTTCGGAAACACTTTTTTTTCCTCTCAAAAATCGGATTTCTTTCCTGGTTCGGCAATATTTTGGAGTAGTTCATCTGTCTGATCCATCGGAGATTTTTCCCGGTCTTCTCTGTTGCTGAATATTCCGATCTGAAGGAATTTACGCATCATTTATAGCCTTTTATCCCATCCCTCGCTGTTTCAAATTGCAACTCTTATTATTTGCATTGCCCTAGAACCTGCTTCGAATTTCATCATCTGGTTCATATTTCTTTTATCACTTTTTGCCTCGCTTGAGTTAGAAAAAATGGTGCTAATCTTCTTCTGAATTGATTCTGAGCCTTGTCAATTTTTGGATGACAGGGCATAACCACACCTCCGTTAATTAGAAGACGTTTGTTAACGGGGTTGAACGGGAGGCATATAAGTGGGCAATGGAGAGGAAGACTAATAATACCCACCCATCTAATAGAGGCGGGTTCCTTCTGAGATCCGAAACGAAGTCCCCTGCAACGACGTCGTCTGATTTTGTATTGCAATGGGGTAATCGGAAGAGGCTGCGTTGTATGAAGGTTCAGGTCAAGGACCCATCGCTTAAGAATAACGGATCGGTTATTAACGGTCAGAGGGCAACTGCCCGTGTTGACCGACGCGTCGTTAGGTCGGATCTCAACGGCATTACTTTGGGCATGGAACGCAGCCCGAGTACGCAGAGCGCCGATCCAAACGGCGGCGGTGCCGTCGGGTATGGTTTTTCTAATCTACGTCAGCGCCCGGCTTCGCCGTCTCATCGAATTTTCAGGTCAGCCCTCCTTTTTATTTTCCTTCTTCCCAGTTTCTGATTATTCCTATTATTCATATCACATCTCTTAGGCTGCTGTATTAAGCGATTGGTTTTTAGTCGTTACTGTTTTCCGACTTTTTAGGCGCAATCGTGAGAAATATTTTGCAAACATTAATCATAATTGGTCAGATTCGTTTTCCGATTTCGTTTCGTTTCATTTCATTTCTGACTTGTTTGTCTTTGATAAGTTGTCTGTTTGTTTTTACAATAGCTTTTTTATTTTTTTGATTGGCTGGTCCCGTCCCTAATTCCAGACCCATTCGTTTTCGTCTTATTGCGGGTCTGTGGGACCCACTGGAGGTTTTATGCAATTATTGAAATCGTTAGGGACCACCCACCCACACCTGTCTGTCTGTCCTATCTGTCTGTCTTATTATTATTTTCTTTTCCTCCTCCATTAACTTGCCGTTCACTCCGCACGCCTCTCTCGATTCCTGACACGTGGATGATTTCTATCCAACGGTCAGAAACGAGGCAGATGTCTCTCTCTCTTTTTTTTTTCTTCTTTTTAATTAAGCATTTTCTCAGCACGTTAGTTTTTCCCCAGCGGAATAGACAATAATACCTCCAACCCAATCATGTTACTGCCTAAAACCTGAAGCACTGCAACTTCTTATGAAATATCAAGTCTTCTCATTCACTGTTTCTTTCATCGCAGGAATCTTGTCTTCATTCACTGTAATATTATTATTTTACCTTTTTCTTTTGTTTCTGTATCTACTTTTTAGTCAACCCAGGTAAAGTATCATTTTTTTTTTATTTTAAAAAAAATATTTATTTATACTTGTATGGAGAAATAATATTCTGTGTTTGTGAATCCATCTCTATATATATATTTTTTTCAGGAATTCCAACAATTCTACTGGTATGAGGGGCCAACAAACAACCAACAATGTTGTGATCGGCTTAGCCTCGCCGGATGGCAGTGAGAGGAAAGGAAGTGTTGTTCATAACAACAACCATAATCATCATCATCATCACCATCACTATAAGAACAAGATCAGCAGCAGTGGCAATGAGAACAACCACCACGGCAGCGGCGGCTCATCGGAACCGCCGCCGGGACACCGCGAGGGTAAGAAAAGTGGATCTTCTTCGGGAGGCGATGCTCCCGCGTGGCTCCCTAAGTTCGTCATCTCTCTGACTAACAAAGAGAAGGAAGAAGATTTCATGGCGATTAAAGGGTCTAAACTCCCTCAGAGACCCAAGAAACGGGCTAAATTCATTCAGCGCACGCTCAATGTAAGTCCCACATTTCATTCTTTTCACCTTTTTTTTATTTATTTATTTTTTTTAATCTAAATTCTGCAGTTTCGGTTGTCTCGTGAGTCGTGATTAGATAAGCAAAGGGATAAAAGAAAAAAAAAATGTCTGCTTTATGTTTTATTTAGGTGAAATACATTTTTGATATTTTTTCAAATTTTAAATATTGTGGTCCCTCAAATTTGAAAAAGACAGATTTGGTTCCTTAATTTTGATTTAACGTCAATTTTAGTCTCTATTGCAAAATTTTACTCATTAATTGACTATTTCACCCGTGATCAACATTCGCGATCACTTGAATCAGTCACTCAATCAAGTTAAATTTCATTTTTACGTACTCAAGAAATGAAATTCGATTTTAAAGATGTTTAATTATGGGTGAAATAGTCAATCGATGACTAAAATTTTTGCAATATGGACTAAAATTGACATTATATCTAAATCTGTATTTTTCAAATTTGATGGACCGATATTTGAAATTTGGAAAATTTGAAGGACCTATTTTTTCCGTTTAATTTATATAGGCCAAAAATTATGTCGTGATAATCTCTTTACTTAGTCTGAGCCTTTTTTTTTTTATTTAGATAATTCTTTTTCATTATCTAGAAAAATTATTGATTACTTTTCTTTAGAAAAAAGGTGGGGTAAGGGTAACTAAAGATGTGGGGGGCTGGCAACCTACTCTTTTTTTTTTGAAATAAGCTGGCAACCTTACTTCAAAAAAAAAACAAAGAAATAAGCTGGCAACCTACTCGACATAATAATATGCATGTACGACTACGTATGTGTGTGTCCCTCATTTTTTTCTTTTCTCTATTTCACGTCACTATCGTTACGGCATGTTGGTCCTTTTGCTTTTGGGTCTTTTTATTCATTCCTTTGAGTTGATATGTAGTTTAGTTATTTTTCATGGTTTATAATAATTTTCGGTCTATATTATTTTTTATTTTTACAAAAAAATATTCTTTTTTTTTTAAATTTTATAATCACAATTTATATTCCCGTTGTTTCAAAAATTAACAATTTATATCCATTCCGTTTGATGACATCATCAATTTGAGATATATTTTATTTAAAAAATGAAACATAAAATGCGTGTTTGGTAGGAGAGTTTATTTACTGTTTCGAGGTGTTAAAATATAACGACTTATACAGACATGTTTGGTACGAGGTGTATCAATATACATTCTCTTTAGTTCGATTGCATCAATTTTTTTTTTTTTGAATCTTTAGTACACATTCTCTTTCTTGTGACGGTGCTTGATTATTTGTAGCAATACGTTCCAACTATGTCGATATAATTAATAAAGGTCGGTACTAATTTGACTAGAGAGTAAATATCGAAATTTTGATAGAAAACAACAAATCTTTGAAATCGAATTCTCAGACAAGACAGTTATAATGCTCTATTTATATTTCGTGCGTTACGATTTGCAGGCAGTTAGTCCGGGTGCGTGGTTGTGTGATCTGACCCTCGAACGCTACGAGGTTCGAGAAAAGAAGGTCTCGAAGAAGGTTAAGTGGGGACTCGCCGCACTCTCTTCTTCTTCCTAACAGTGCAAATACTTACAACTACGACATTCATTTCTACAGAGACCGAGAGGATTGAAAGCGATGGGCAACAACGTGGATTCAGACTCGGAATAGGCAGGCAGCTTTCGATCGCTACTACTTACTGCTTTGGTTGAAATTGATTGTTGCCTAGGAAATAGGATTATTTGAATTAATGAAAATCACATTTTTTTTAAAAAATTTACCAAAAAAATAAATAAATTGCTAGGGCATCGACCACGTGAACCCAACTCAGCATTTGCTTTTTAAAGAGAGAACAAGATCAAATGCATCAAAAAGATTATCGAATCCATATCTACCAATAATTCCATTCCACGTTCTTGATTAAAGAGAAAAACACACTCATTTTGAATAGATATTGTCTTCTTTCGAATAAAAAATATATAATGTAAAAACTTCAACTCATAGGAAAATTAATGGCCTCAGTCTAGAGTTGTAGGTTTATTCTTAGCAATTTAGCATAGGGCAATGACAAACTGAAGCCATTAGGATAGCACAATCAATACAGAATACAAATTAAACAAACCAGCCATAAAAAAGAAAAAGAAAAAAAAAAAACTTCTAACCGGTGGAGTCGCATTTAAGTTAACATGGAGTACGAGAAAACTACACGCGTGAGTGAGATCATTCACCACGCTCGATACTCTTAAGACTCAACTTGAGAAATGAGAAGATCAATATACATACAGAAACAGGTAAATCGGTGTGCTATTATAGTACTTAGACAAAATAAATAGCATTCACACAATAGGCGGTCAAGTTCGACTGAGTAGTATCAGACAAGAAAATCCAAATATCGCTCTGAAAATAAATAGCCTCTGCTCAAAAATTTATTGGTGAATTAATTACGTTGAAATTCAAAGCAGAGGCAATCAGGCAAAGAGCTAAAATCAGGCCAAAAAAACAAGCAACAAAGCGAAAAAGCAGCGCAGAACGACGATAATAAGCTGCATAGATAATAAGAATCTCAGCTACAAACCAAATGATAAAAATAGTACAAGGCGATGAAATTATTATAACACGATAACTACTAAAACATGAAAATAACGCAGAAAACAAAGATGATAAAAGTCAAATCACGTATCTGAAAATCCTAACCACCAAAACGGAAAAGCAGATCTCCAGAGGAACGAACCAACGCCAATATATGAAACTGAAAATCATCACGCCTTCTGTACACACCGCAACCGAAAACACTTAAAAGAAACCTTTAGATCCGGAGAGCACGCGAGAAGACGACGAAGGAGAAAACGGCGGAGACAAAGGCGAAACCTACGGACGGCGAGAAAATTCCTGAAGACGACGTAGGCGCCGGAGCTGGTGCTTCCTGCGCCGCTGCTCCGTTCATCAGAGCGAAAACAACCAGAATCGCGGCCGCAAACATGAAGATCCCGGCCTGAGTAACCGCCATTGCACCTTCCGCCTTTTTTGTTCACGCAGAAAATAAATCGAAGCGGAAAGGGCGGAGAGAATTTCTTTCGAGTTGGAATCAAAAAGAAATGAAGTAGCCCGCCTTTTTATAGATGGAACAGCGAAGAGAATCCGGGCAGGCATTCGGGCAGCGGTCAGTCAGCGAAGAGAACAACAGGTTCAATAATACGTCGTCGTATCAAACACTCAACCGCCAAAAGAAAAAAAAAGGACCAAAAAGGGCCCAAGAAGCACGGAATAAAAACCCCGCCAAACACCTTCAATTAGCAGGTAAACTAAATCAGAAATAGAATCCACCAACCAACTGTTGCCACGTGGAATGCCAGGCTGTACATAACCAATAAAGTGAAACACGTATGTCAGTGAAATTGCTAATTCTTTCACCTCAATTAATTAAATAAAATGACAAATTAAGTAGTTAACCAAGGCGAGGTAAACCACGTTACGATCGTCAAGACGAATTATTTTGACCTAAATTGAAACGCAATCAATTTTATCATATACGTTTTTTAATTGAATTTTTGGCATTTTATATTCAATTTCTTTTCTATTTTTACAAAAAATACTCATATTCTTTCATAATTGCAAAAAATACCCCTTTTGTTTCAAAAATTAGCAATTTATACCCAACGCCGTTAACTAACGAAAAAATTAACATTTTTCGTTGCAATTTATACCCCTTATATTTCATTTTTTGGCAAAATATACCAAAATTGATGACGTCATCAAACGGAATTTGGTATATTTTGCCACAAAATGAAACATAAAATGTATAAATTACAACTATTAAAGAAGAAGAGTATTTTTTTACAAAAATCGAAAATAAAGAGGGCATAAAATGCAATAAACATTTTTTAAATTATAATTCACGTAAATCAGATAACAAATATTCCTTCAACTATTTCATTATATACGAAACCCTAATACAAAATTGAAAAATCAGATTTGAAGGATCATATCATAAACATGTTTTTTTCATGCTATAGAAGAAAGCAATTTCATGCATCAAAGCGTGACAGCAGAAAATAAAATAAACATGCACCTTCGACAACCCGTTTTAATCACGAACCAACTGACGGAAAGAAATCGAAAATGGAGACGAAAAAATGGGTAACAACTTACTTCCTCTTAGCAGCAACTTCCGCTTGTTGCAGTCGAATACTCCCCCGAAACAACGCAGTCGCCGCTAAAAGAAGCATTCGGGTACGTTTTATGTTTTACCCGATTCGTCATCGCGTCCGTTTCCATTGTTACTGAAAAATGCGAATTTCTTCGACCGTTGCCAGAGTGGAGATGGAGATATCATAGACTGTGTGGACATTTACAGCCAGCCTTCTCTTCATCATCCTGCATTCAGGAACCACAAAATACAGGTAAAAAAAAAAAGAAGAAAACTTCCATTTTTCGAAGCTGAATTCTATACGGGAATTCATACATGTATATATATTTTTTTTTTTCAAACAGCTCACTCCGAGCTACACAAACACGATACGAAGCGAATCAGAAAAAACGGTAACCTTAACTTCCCAGATATGGCACGAGAAAGGAAGTTGTCCAGAGGGGACTATTCCAATTCGTAGGACGACGATAAAGAACAATGCAAAGGAGCATACAAAATTTCCGCAATACAATGACAGTGAAATGGGGAAGAACAACCTTCTACTTACCAATCACTCGGTATAAGCCTCTTTGTCGAGTTCCACACAAGTGTTCATTGCTCTCTAACTCAGCAACATTGAGTGCAGATGGCGATCTTACTGACCACAGGGTTGGCTTACATGGGAGGGAAGGGAGATATAAAAGTCTGGAATCCGAAAGTCGAATCCGATGAAGAATACACAACTTCCCGAGTGGCTCTCAAGAGCGGACCACGGAACGATTTCGAAGCTGTAGAATCAGGATGGATGGTAAGTATAGAATCGAAAATCGAAGTTCTTATATGCCCTTTATTGATAAGCGTATAAGATTACGAAAATCAGAAGAATTTCGTTTGATGAAGGTGAACCCTAGAGCGTATGGAGACAGGCAAACTCGTCTATACGTTTACTGGACTGTAAGTTTACGAAAATCAGAAGAATTTCAGCAAAAAAAAATTAGGGTTCTTACAATTAGGGTTTCTGCTTAGGCCGATGGCTCCAGGAAAACGGGATGTTTCGATCTGATGTGTCCTGGATTCATCCAAACAACGAACGAAATCGCCCTCGGAGCAGCTATATACCCAATTTCGACGCCGAGAGGACTTCCGTATCAGATAACCATCTACATCCGCCGCGTAAGAATTTTCCACCACATCCGCAACGCTTTCCGATATGCATAAACCCTGATTCCATCGTGCTCTGATTCCAGGATCCGTACTCCGGCAACTGGTGGATGCAATACGGGGAGAGAATCAACGTGGGGTACTGGCCGCCGGATCTGTTCCAGGCGCTGATGAGACATGCCGAGACGGTGCAGTGGGGAGGCGAAGTGTTCAGCGCGAGAGTGGGAGGATTTCGTACTCGTCCCCACACGGCGACGGAAATGGGCAGCGGACAGTTCCCCGATTGGATTTTGGGAACCTCCGGCAGCGTCGAGAGGATGAGAATCCTGGGGAATGACTTGGCGCTGAGGGTTCCGGATTGGGTTTCGGCGTATTCCGATGAGTATTACTGCTACGGCGTGTTCTACGTTGAGGATTACGTCGAGGAGCCCGAGTTCTTCTATGGCGGACCTGGGCGGAATTTTCAATGCCCTTGAAATTTGATAATACAAGGTTAGGGCCGAGGGCGTACGATAAATAAATTGGTCTGAGGCCCAGGTGATTCCCTCCCAGGCTCCCCTCCATCAGGAGAAGCCCATGGGGCCCACGTTGACCTATTTCATTTTGCAATTCCACATCAATTTAATGGGTTAAGGTCTAAAAACATTTCTTATCCCTCAAGTCTTTCCAATTTTAAATATTGGTCCATAAATTTAAAAAAAAAAAAAATTTAGTCCTTTAATTTTAATTTAATGTCAATTTTAATCTCTATTGCAAAATTTTAATCAACATTCACAATCACTTAAATTGGTCTCTCAATCAAATCAAATTTCATTTTTACATATTTATAATTTACATATTTCATTTTATAATACTAAGGAATAAAATTCGAAAAAAAAAAAAACTCTATTTATAATTTCATTTTTATTTTTATTTTTAAATAATTTAAACCTCTATTTATAATTAAAAATTTGAAATACAAACTAAAATTGATCATAAATTAAAATAGAGCTACTAAAATGATCTTTTTTTAAACTTAACTACCAAAATTAATAATTTGTGAAATTTGAGATACTAAAAATGTATTTTTACGGTTATTTCTCATCTCTTGATTTTAAAATTTAAATGCTACACTTGATAGTTATATTTTGTTACAATTCTCATACCAAAAAATGCTACATTTTATACTTCCAGACAATTTGCTTCATTACATCATAATTATTTTTTAATTATAAACGTGACACAGATTTTATTTCGAAATACAATCAGCTATCTCTAATAATACTAACCATAAATCATTACTTAAAATAATTCATAATTATACATGCGGCGCCATAATTTGGTTTGTTTCAGGGCAACCAAAAATAGCAAATAGTCATTCAAACACCTCAAAAGTCAATTTAATGATCAGAAAACACAATTTACCAAAAATAGTGAAAGTTAGGAGGGCTGAGACTGGAACATAAACCTAACTAAAAAAAAATGGTGTATTGCAATTTTTGACACATTTGTTTCATAATATTGCAAATTTTATCACATTCGTTAAAAAAATAGCAATTTATAACGTACATGATTTATCGTTTGTAATTTTATAACATACACGTTATAAAAATGTTGCAATTTATACAATAAGTTTGTATATTTTTTTTTTACATTTTATGACATATATATTTTAGAAAATTATAAATTTTGACATGCCGAAAAACATGTATTATGGTATAAATTGCAAAATTTGAAACAATTACGATATAAATTATTATTTTTAAATAAATTTGCTAAAATGTGCAATATTATGAATTATACGTGTAAAAAATTAGAAAAAATATCTAACCAAAAGGACAATCATGAAAATTAATTTAAATAAATCAAATAATAATGTCTAATATGCATAATAATAATTTCGTTTTTATTAATTTATTTTTGCATGATTAATAAATAAAATTGTCATTTATTAATTATTATCCTCCACATCCTTCTGCCACCTTCCTCTCTATTAATATGGCATGATTCTTCTCTTTCTTAGTTATCGGACAATACTCATACTGCGCTGCCAACTTTTGTAAAAGACGCTCTCGCCATTTGACCTGACCGCTTCAGACAAATTTTATTTTATTTTATTTTTTTTATCATTGTTTTCTTTTTTGTCGTATTCATTGCATTTTATTTTATTTCATGTCCGGCCGGCCCAACACGACTTAAATTAATATATATATATATATATATTATATTTGAGTTTATTATATTTTATATCATATTTATTTTCGATTTTTACAAAAAAATATCCACTTCTTTTATGATTGTAATTTATAGCTTTATGTTTCATTTTGTGGCAAAATATATTCAATTCCATTTGATGACGTCATCAATTTGGGTATATTTTGCCAAAAAATGAAACATAAGGGATATAAATTACAACAAAAAATATTAATTTTTCTGTTAGTTAACGTCATTACGTATATATTGCTAATTTTTGAAAAAAAAAATGAATATAATTTATAATTATGAAATAATATAGATATTTTTTTGCAAAAATTAAAATAAATATTATATATTATTAAAAAAAATTAGAGTGCCTGCTGCCTACACCTACGGGATCGTATCGCATTTATGGATTGGGGATAACGCCGTCCAATCAACGGCCACGTCACTGTTTCTATTCTGTTAAATAATAGGGGTTTTTTTGGAGAACAAAAATTAATGGCATTTTATTTATTTCTTGCGCCGTTTCCGGCACGTTTTGTCGGTGGAACCGTTACAGGTCTTTTTTTTTGTTTTGTTTTAATGTCTGAAATTAAGTAGACAAATAACATAAAATATAACGAATTAACATATAAACTTGGATAAACAAACAATTTACAACGCCAAAAACTAAATTAAGCATAATTAGAGGGAGATTTATGTACAAAATTACCACCTAAGTAATGTGCAACGTGGCAAGGGAAAGTCAAAATAACTTTTTTTTTTTTGACAAAAAAAAAACTACCTGTCCGAATCGGCGGCCCGGCCCAAAACATGGAGAGTCTGTCGTCATCAGTCAAAACACACGAAAAAAAAATGTCAGCGTCGTGGGTTCTGTGGCGACCCGAAAACCCGACCCGCATCAATTCAGCAATTCTCCAACCCATTCAAAATCATGACCCGAATAGGCTGATGGGTCGACCCGGCCCACTCTTTCCAGCGAGTTTTCTTTGCCCAGCTTTTCGTAGATTCTCTCCCGAAGCTCTCGTCCGGACTCCGGCATCTCGACCTCGGGCTCCTCCTCGCACGGCGGCGTCCAGGCGTTGAGGGCCCGAGGCGCTTGAGAGGCGGCGGCGCGTATGGGAGTGGAAGGGAGGCTGATGAATCCGGGTCGCATGGGAGTGGGCGGCGACCCAAATCCGAATCCCCACGAGGGTGGGCTCGCACTGAGGCCCAGACTCATTTTCATCTTGTTGATGCGCAGGGATCGCATGGATCCGGCGAGTTGACTCACCGAGCTCAGGCCCATCGAGCCCCTCGGGGAGGCCGGCGGGGAGCCGGTTGTCGGCGGAGACGGCGGGGGAGAATAGAGTGCCGATTTCGGCGAGGACCCGAACAAGCCGATCGCAACGAACGGCTCCTGCCCCCCGAATCGGCCGGGAGACGCCTCCGGACTGACGGCCGAGGAGGAGGAGGAGTACGGAAGGACCCGGAGCTGCTCCTGCGTGTGGGCGAAGAAACACACGCGCCGCCGGCAGTGCGTCCCGTCCTTGCAAGGCTGAGTACGGTAGCGCGCGGGGTGGAGCCAGCACTCGAAGACGCCGTGGGCGTACTCGCAGGCATCGCCCCTCTTGCACGCGCCCTTCCGGAAGTCCGGGCACGCGCTGCCGGAATAGTGGTACTTCCTCGGGTCCCTCCGCCGCGCCTTCTCCCCGGGATGGGCAAAGGGGCAGGCGGTCCAGTCGTGGGACCTCGCCAGCGCGCACTTCTTCACCTTGAACTCGAACATCCGGAAATTATCGCACGAGAACGCGTCCACCGGAACGTCGAAATCCTCCCCCTCCTCCACAACCACGTCGTCGGAGTTCGACGGCAGGAATCGCTGAAGCGCCACCAATGCCGGCTCGTAGTGGCACCCCGGCCCGTCGGGGCTCCCGCCCGAGAACCCATGCGACTGAATGTGGGCCGTCGGATCTTCCGGATAATGGCGATGATCCCAGACCGGGATCTGAACGGTGGGATTTGACCGAGGATGATTTCCGGTCATCATCATTTTTTATTTTTTTATTTTTCCTCTCGAAGAAGGCGTTGCCTTGGTTTCTTTTCTTTTCCCTCACTCTAAATTGGCTGTCATGATCTCTCTATAGATTTGCACGCGAATGGTTCCAATATAAACTAATGGACTTAACCATGGTTACAAGCTTGACTGACCCTGGTTAGGTTAAAATATCCTTCCTTCCCTGTGCCTGGCCTGGCCTCTATCTATCCATTAGGTTGGAAAAGTGGGGTATAAAATAATGACTAAAACCTAAACTTTACCTTCACATTTACTTCAGAACCACACATTAGTATTACCTTTATTTAAAACCATTAATTAATTATTATTTTACCTCTCCATTTTATTTATTGCCGAACCAATAATAATAATATACTGTGAAACAAATAAATGCATCCCCAATTAAAATTATGAATATTATATTTCTTTTTCTTTTTTTTTTTAAATGAGTGCTTCTGTAAGAGGAGGATGCCTCCTTAACATGGCACAACGAAATGTGGTCACCACATTTTTTGTGACACGGTGACGTGGCACTCGGACAGTAATATAGAATCGTTTTTTTTTTTTAGAGTTGCCATAACAACATTAAAAAAAAAGGGGGCACGCATACTTCGATAATTTAATTTATTTTATTTAATGTAAGAAAATTAAAGTGAAAAATTAATATTTTAATTTTGGGGGATGGAATTTGTTGTCGGGTCCGGACCCATCAGAGTAGTGACTTTGTCGGGGCGACGAACTTTTGCTCTTTGTATTTTTTTTTTTTTAGAAAAAAAAAAAATTGATTGGTTTATTTATTTATTTTCGATATAAATATAGCGAATATAAACAGTATGATTATGTGTTTTATTAACATTTATGTATTTTGCGCTCTCCCTGTTATAATTATTTTCATTCTTATTATTGTGAAAATTAGCAATAAAACAATTGAAATTATTATTAATCTTTAATATCGATTGATTATTAATTTCTAAAATTTAAATTAATTTATGAAAAAAAAAATATTTGTTGGGATGCGGATGGAATTTGGAATGTAAACATACGTGGATTTTTTTGTGGATAAGCTTCAGCTCAAGTGGGGACCACGGCGCACTCCAATTTTTAATCTTGCGCCAATGACGGCTCACTTTAGATAAAATTCGCTTTACTCTTCTAAAATGCGCTTCCCCTTCCCATTTCTTCGTTCCTAATCTTTTTCCCAGTTCCCAGCGCCGTAATCCCCAAGTTTGTTTGTACGGATGCCGGAAATATTCCAACTCTCTTTTTTTTTTCCCTTCCCTTTTTCAAACAATTCTTTTTTTTTTAATAATTGACAATTAAATATGGGGATTATTGCATTTTCTACCCCTTATCTTTTCGATTTTTGCAAAAAATACCTTTTTTCTTTCATAATTACAATTTATACCCCTTATGTTTCATTTTGTGGCAAAATATACCCCTTA
>KE530885.1:0-10022 GCA_000441915.1 Genlisea aurea | reverse complement strand
TTATGAAAGAAAATGGACATTTTTTGTAAATTTTTCAAAGATAAGGGGTAAAAAATACCAATTCCCCTTTTCAAAATTGATAATTTTTAAAATTTAATTTTCGAATTGATGATGTTCTCCAAATTTTTTTTAATTTTTAATTTTCAAAATTAAAAATAGCCATAAAAAAATTTTAACTCTCGATTCGTATCAACGAAGCAAGATCACCAATGGACCCGCCAACGGACCCGTTAACGACCGGAATGCGGTGAAATTCCGGCCGGTATACGCACGACATTTCGAACGGAACTTCTAATGAAAAATATCAAAACATACCTGAGGAGGAGGAGGAGGATATGCACAAGCAGCTGTGACCAGGAACCTTAACTTCACCCCTGAACTTTTTTCTCATCATCTCCGTGGCATCGTTCCACAAACCGGCACCGGCATAGATGCCGGCCATAACGACGTAGTTGGTCCGTTTTTCGGGCTCTAACCGAAACAACGATCCGGCGACGATTCGCCCGAGTTTCGTGTTCCCGTAAGTGCTGCAAGCTCCGAGGATCGAGCCGAGGACAGAAGCCCTCTCAGATTCGGATCCCGGAAATTCGCATGCTAGATCATAAGCTTCATCCATATAACCTGCAAAACTCGTCGAAAACCC
The DNA here is from genome assembly GCA_000441915.1 of Genlisea aurea. Classification (NCBI taxonomy): domain Eukaryota; kingdom Viridiplantae; phylum Streptophyta; class Magnoliopsida; order Lamiales; family Lentibulariaceae; genus Genlisea; species Genlisea aurea. The sequence continues at coordinate 9,379 of KE530885.1, read as the reverse complement.
CGTTTTTTTTTTTTTTATCGATCATAAGTTCAATCCAGCGCGGAGTAAAAAAAAAGTTGTAACCTGCACGAGCAAGAGTATCTGCCAAACACGCGAAATGCTTCGGCCCGAGCTCGATCCCGCGTCCGTCCACCGCGGTACGGATAAACTCCCACGCCCGTGCCGTGAAACCGCCGTGATCGCAAGCCGAGAGGAGGGACACGAGGGTGACGCCGTTCGGCTCCAGCCTTTCTCTTTCCATCTCGGAAAGAAGTCGGAGCGCTTCCCGGCCGCGTCCGTGCATGCCGCATCCGGCTATCAGCGAAGTCCACGAGACGACGTTTCTGATCGGCATTTCGTCGAACACGAGTCCGGCGTCTTCGATTCCTCCCGATTTGGAGTACATACCGATCAGGGAGTTGCTCATAGCCATGTCATGGTGAAGATGACAGCACTTCACGAGAGTGGCGTGTATCTGTTTCCCTAACCACAGCGATGCAGCCTTCGCACAGATGCCGAGCATCGAACACAACAGCATCTCGTCGGTCGACGTTTCTTTATGCACTTCGAGGAAGAGAAGAAGGGCCTTTTCGAGGTTAACACCTGTCAAAAAAAGTCGACGTTTCGATGATCGATCAAAAACAATACATTTTCTGTCCCTCAAAAATTTTCCAAATTTCAAATATTGGTCCCTTAAGTTTGAAAAATACACATTTAGTCCCTTAATTTCGATTCAATGTCAATTTTAGTCTCTATTGCAAAATTTTAATCATCAATCGACTATTTTATCCGTAATTAAACCTTTTTAAAAGTCGAATTTCATTTCTTAAAGCCCGTAAAAATAAAATTTGACTCGATCGAGATACACATGCAAGCGATCGTGAATGTCAGTTACGGGCGAACGAGTCAATTAATGATTAAAATTTTGCAATATGAACTAAAATTCGACAGAGTACCTTCGGAGGCGTATCCCTTGATCAATGCAGTGCACGAAACTACATCCACCTCGTTCAAACTGCTGTATAAGAGATGTGCAGTGGCCAAGCTTCGGCATTTCACGTAGGCGTCGACGAGGCATCCGATTACGAACTCGTGTGATCCGAAACCAAATTTAGAAACATATCCATGAATCGCGCCGACTTTAGAGAGGCCCTCATCTCCATGTGTTGTACATTTCAGAAGATTTCCAAAGGTGAAGCTATCAGGAAGAATTCCTAGCATGAAAATAAACGCAACTTACTTCGACTTAAAAAGAATCATATGTTAAAATGGGCATACCTTCCCGAAGCATCAGACAGAATGTCAGCATTGCGTTTCTAGTTAGGCGTCGAGCAGCATATCCACCGATCAACACGTTCCAAGACACCGAATCCCTCCTCTCCATCGACTCAAAAACGCTGCGAGAATCCTCAATCTTCCCGCACTTTGCGTGGAAATCAACCAACGCGCTCTGGACGAACAAGTTGTTAACGAATCTGCTCTTTTCTACACGACAATGTACCTGGTTCCCCGACTCCGAGCACGACAGACGGGTGCAGGCACTCAATGCGCTGCCGTAAGTGAATTGATTAGCACGTATTCCCGCACAATGCATAGAAGCGAAGACCCTCAACGCTTCCACATCATCGCCGCATTTACAGTACCCGGATATCAGGGTAGACCAAGCAACCAGACTTCGTTCAGACATTTCATCGAACACCTTCCGTGCACTTCCGATGTCTCCAATCTTGGAGTAAAAACTAATCAGGCTCGTTTTCAGGCGAGCATTCTGAGGGAACCCGTCTATAATTAATCGGCTGTGGATCAGCTGACCAGATTTTAAGGACTTCGAACGGATGCAAAGCTGAAGAATCTTTGAGTACTGACGTTCCAGCATTCAAATTCGGTGATGACAATAGATGTTTCTGTTGTGAGACGATCATGTAGAAGATTGTCAAAGCTGTTTCTGCTGAACTCCGTTGTTGCAAGGAAAATGGTTGAAGATGAATACGACAGTTCTCGTCAGGCTACTCCTCCCATGACGCCTGAGAATGAAGAAGAAGAAGAAGAATTGTTAAAATTAGCACATTAACATAGAAGAACTAACCATAACGAAGAAAATCAACGACAACTGAGAAACAATCTACATAGAGGTCTTCGGGATTGAAAGAAGATTATCCGCATCGAGAACCGTCACGGCGGAGGTCCTGTCCTGAGAAAGACGAGAAGAACGCCATCCAAAGATCACGCACAGTAAAATTACACATCGAAGAACTCTTGGTATCGAGATCAGCGAAGTCCGTACGAATCAGGTAGCAATCAATATACAGATGAAGGCTTTCGTATCGCAATCCTATCTCTCTGACGACACGATTTCTTCGATTCTCCTCACGATCGAACTCAGATTTCCTCCATTTTCCAAGGCCTTCACAGCAGCACCGTGTGCTCGTTCGTGCCATTTCAGTAGGTTGTACGCCTGCAGCACCGACCAACGAGCTTGATTCGACATCTGCCGAAGACCACACCACATCTCCATTGAAATCGCCGTCCAAAACTGAAAAAATTACAAATCGGAATGAAAGATTCACGCACCTGTGCAGTCGATAGCGGCGGATCTAGAAGAAGGCAGATGCTCCGGAACAGATTCTCATCATTTTCACCTCCCTCAGCCTCTCCATAAACGAGGGCTTCAGCAGCAATCCCGCCAAAAAGAACCATACAGTATCTGAACGTTGACAAAATCCGACTTACACCTATCATATAAACCCATATAATATATGATGTGAATTTTTTTTTTTTACAAATTTTGACGTAGCAAATTTTAACATACTTTTAAAATGAACCATTGATAACAAACATGTTTATAAACAATTCTAAACACTATAACCTTAAATATACAATTTATACCACAATGGTTGTTTTTCGGTATTGTCACAAAATTTGAAAATATTGTATAATTTGTAACTTTACGAAACACGCGTGGTATAAAAAAATGCATAAAACCCGAATCTAATATCATATCGAAGATATTTGTGTGTAGAGCGTGAAGACGTGGGTTCGATCGAACAAGACTAACCTGTCGAAGGCCGTTCCGCTAACACGCCCTTCGGCAAGCTCATTTTGTAGGTTCTCATCCCAAAACTGTGTCCCAGCCTGCAAAAACATTTCATTAGCCACTCTCACATGAACAAAGTTTCGACAAGACCCCCCGAGGAAAGTATAGGGTGGTCTCGGACGAATTCTCCTATCGATTTACAGACGTGAGGAAGCATATAGCAAACACAGTTTTTTTTCTAAAATCTCGTAGAAACCCGAAACTTAAGCACGTTCATCCCGCAAAATACAGTGCTCACCATAGCAAACAATATTGATAAAGCGAGACCTGATTTTAGGGTATCAAGACATCGTCTAAACCCTGTAAGTGACGAACTATTATCGACTCCCCTTAAGAACGATAAAACCATCACATATATTCGGTCGAAATGTAGTAAGTTTTACCTGCCCCTTGATGCCCATCTGCATTGCAATGAAGGGATCCAAAATAACACCTCGAATCGGACAACCCATCAGATAAGCTGCAAAGTTAAACAACAGCAAGAATAAAAAGATAGTTAAAACATGTCAAATGGCCACATTATCAGAGCTTAGAAACTGAAAAAAAAAAAAAAAGATGGATTACCGACAATAAGATGACCGGCTTCATGAACTAAAATACGACGCTTATAAGGCGGCCAATAACTAGAGATCTGTGCTAAGCACGAACCGCCGAGAAAAACGGCGTCCAGCATCGTCAGCCCCAAGATCAATACGAGGTTTGGTCTGATATCTATGCCTTGATTTACCAGAATAGACATCCCGGCCAATAGGGCGATCAAAACAAGATTCGAACTTCCGGAGAGACCCCATTTTTTAGGAGAAAGCTTAGATACTGCAACCAAAAGAAACAGTGTTAGGGAAAGAATCCGTATATATGCATATATCGATGCTCGGTCGAGGAACGGGGTTTTTCTACCTTCTAAACCAGTAGAAGATTTCAGCACTTGGGGTGTAACTTCCCTCGGTCCCTCTAAAACTGATGAATGTAAGCACGCTTAGCATAATTAAATGGCGTAAAAACTTCGACAGAGTTTGAATGCAAAAGTAAAAAAGAAATTGCATCCATCAAAGTCATCCATCTTCTATGTTTTTTGATAATTTGGCACCATATTCGTTGAACAAAAACCGATATGCCCTAAACAGTATGACTTCTCCAGGTAGATGGATATCCTTCATCGCAATCCAACATAAACTAGGGCAAAATTCATGCAATAATAAATTCTACCTGATCTCATGAAATCGAACAGAAACAAAAATAAACAACAATAATGGCACACTGATCTCAAGCAAAAAAAGTGCAGCCACAAGCAGCAACTTACTACAATTCCGCTGAACAACCATTACCAATATTACGGTATTTTCCGAAAGCGGATAGCAGGCCCCGATTCTTGAGGAAAGTATATGCACTTCCGACGAGCCTCATATCGTCGGCATTCAGGCAAGTATCTAAAACTTCCAAATCCCTGTCCCACCGAGGCGTGCCGGAGCCACCAATTGAAGACGGAATAGACTCCGTATCTAACGTTTCAGGCTCAATCGAAACTTCTGTCAGTAATCTGAGAGCCTGAGCGAGATCCTTTTTCCTGAGTGCTTCTTCGTATTCTTGCCACTCACGAATAGCTCTGGTTCTCGCCGATAATCCGCGCGTTACTCTTCGCAACAACGGAGGATCTGAATTCGGAAACGCAGACGATAAACCTCGGGGGATCGGAATCGGAACGAGGCATCGTAGAGGAGACGATGAGATTTTCGCCATAGGAAATTATTCTGCTTCTCCTCTGTAGAGACGATACATATATAATTATATAATTACTTAAAATATATACTTTTATAATTAAAAATATTGTCATTATTCTTTATTTTTTTATTCTTATTTATATACAATAATTATATTTGTTTTTCAACCTGAAATTTCGTCGAACACTGAGCCACGGCTCTAATGATTACCAAGTTCCAGACGCACCTCCGGTTCTTCTCATCGGCGCCGCCGTCGAAAATACGTTCAGCTTCCGGAAAACCGTCGCATCTCACGGAGTTAGTTTCCAGTGCACCACCAGCAGCTTCGATTTCGTCGACGATCCACAGCGGATCTCCATTTTCAGGTTCGCTCTCTCCGCAACACTGTGATACTGCACGCTGATTCATAGATCCTGAAACAACATCCTATCAGGATTAGAAGACGCAGTGATGGAATACATATCCGGCAAGAAAAAAGCCACAGAAGTTGCTCACGCGTTAGGCGCCTTTTTCATATTTCAATCGACTCGCTGATTGTTTGATTGTAGCTGACGATTTACCTGCTCGATTTCATGAAATCTCAGCGTATGGAAGAACGTCGTGAGGAAAGGAGATGCAGTCGTCGACGCCACTTGCGGAAATGGATACGACACTCTCGCGTTGGTCAGATTGGTCGCTGATGATGCTCGTAGAGGTCGTGTTTACGGTATAGATCTCCAAAAGCATGCTCTCGACAGCACTTCATCCTTGCTCGATCAATCCATAACTGCTGATCAGGTTCGCTGCTAACTCTCAAATGATGTTTCATCGCCTCGTTTTCTACGATTTCCTCGTCTCTACGTAGCGCAGCTAGAGCTGGTCGAGCTCCACAACGCCTGCCACTCCAACCTGGAAGAAATAGTTCCGAGCGATGCAAACGTGAGGTAACAACCATTGACAAGTGTTTCCCTAAAAATCAAAACGAAACGGCTTTCGATGGACGACATACCCTTCATGTCTCAGATTAGTCGCATTCAACTTGGGGTACCTTCCGGGAGGCGACAAACGGATCAAAACGGAGACAGAGACGACCCTGCTCGCACTAGAAGCTTCGAAACGGGTCCTCGTTCCAGGAGGACTCATCAGTGTAGTCGCCTATTTAGCTCATTCCGGCGGAAGGTCGTACTTGTGCCGTCGTTTATAACCCCCGTGGCATTTGTTTTTCGCCATTTTAACTGAGTCGTTTTTTTTTTGGTCGGCATCCCAGGGAGGAGTTTGAGAAAGTCGAGGGTTTCGCCGGAGAGCTGCATGTCGATAAGTGGTTCTGCACCAAATTTCAGATGTTGAATAGGCCCTTGGCTCCGGTACTGCTTCTCATCTATAAGAAGTAACTACTATATTACTAACACGATCAAAATGAAAAAAAAATAAGACTAAAATTACTAATTAGAGAGTAAAAAAATGGCAATTTATTAATTGAAATAAGAATTAAAATGTAAATAGATGATTAATCAATCATTTACGAGGTACCTATCGTCTCCGAATAAGGCTCATTTTTTTTTTTTTATCTGACGTTGAGCCAACTGAGAGCTGGTTTTTTCTTCTTCACATTGTCTGAATTCATCTTCATCCTCAATCCCACAACATTCTCCCATTTTCCGGACGTCGCGCATACGCCCGAGTAAAGGCTGTACGCCGAGTCGTCAGAAGGGTTCGTCGCGAGGAGGTTTTCGGCTGCTCTCCGACTCAGTTCCACGTCGCCGTGGATTTTGGATGAAGCCAAGAGAGATCTCCATATGAAATCATTCGGAGGTATCTGTCCGAAATAAATAAATAAATAAATAAATCACGTCTGCTTTAAATTCTAAATTCGATATGAATGAAAAAAAAAGAAAAAAAGAATAAGCTTACCGGCATTTGTTCAACGAACGCTTCGGCTTCGGATAGTCGTCCGGATCGCCCGAGGAGATCGACGATGCAAACGCAATGCTCGATCGCAGGCGGCACGCCGAACGCTCGAGTCATCAGCTCGAAACACTCGAGCCCCTCGCTTACCATCCCTCCGTGGCTGAACGCCGAGAGGAGCGACACGAACGTGACGTGGTCCGGATTCGAGCCCGTCGACACCATCTCGCGGAACGTCTCCCGCACCTTTCGCAGATCCCCGTGCCTCGCGAAGGCGGATATCGCCACGTTCCACGACAATGTGGACCGTCTCCTCGCCTGCGGGAGAAGTTTTGCCAGATCTTTCAGCTCCCCGCACTTCCCGTACATGTCCGTCGCGGCGTTCGCCACGAAACGGTACCCGTCGAAGCCGGTTTTCACGGATAGACAGTGGAGCTGCTGCCCCGCCTCCAGAACCGCGAGGTTCGCGGAGGACGACAAGGCCGCCGACAGACTGAATTGATCTGTTTTCACATCTTCTCTTCGCATCCGATGCAGAAGTCGCAAAGCTTCCTCCCAACAACCGCTACGAGCCATGGCGGCAACCATCGCATTCCAAGTCGCGGGGCTCCTCCCCTCGACCGAAGTCGAAAAAATCGAGCCACTCGACTCGAGATCGCCGCAGTTGGTATACATCGTGATGAGCGAATTCTTCACGTACTCGTCCGATTCGAATCCGATCGACACTATATGTCCGTGAAACGCGACTCCGTGCATTCGGAGATGATTCGGATCACGAAACGAGCCGAGCACGTTTACCAGAGTGATGTAGTTCGGTGAGATGATGACAGCCCGTCTCATCGAGTTGTAAGTTCGGATCGCCTCGTCGGTTTCCTCGTTCTCTGAGTAGCAACCGATGAGGGAATTCCAAGTCACCACTCCTTTTTCGGGCATGTGTCGGAAAATTTTCGCAGCTTCTTCCGTCGAGCCGCACTTACCGTACATGGCGACCAACGCATTCCCGACAACATCGTTGTGATTCATCCCATGAGTGATCACAAGTCCATGTAAAATCATGCCTTCTGATAAGAGTTCGGCATCAGCACACGAAGCCAGCGAGCTCGCAAACGAAACGAAATTCAACACTTCATCGAAGCGGAGAAGCTCCCGGAGAACCCTCAGAGTGCCGAACCAGTTTCCAACCGAAGCGTATCCCGCGATGATCGAATTCCACGTGATGGAATCCCTCGACGGCATGAGATGGAAATGCCTCTCCGCATCTCGGCAGCTCCCCGTTTCGAAATACATGCTGATAAGGGTGTTGGAAACGCAGATATCCGCGTCGAATCCGAGCTTCAGAACTAAGCAATGAATCCCTCTGCCGCATTTCGAATCACAAACTGATAGCATCGTCGAAACTGTGCTTTCGTCGATTTCGCCATGATAGAGACGCATCAGGCGGAAGTATTCGAGGGATTCCTCGAGAAATCGATTATCAGCAAATGCACCAAGCATAGAGTTCCAAGATATAGTGTCATGCTCATCCATTGTCTTGAATATAGAAGCAGCGATTTCGATCTCACCAAAGCTACCGAATACCGAAATGAGAGAATTCGAAATGGATACATTCGTCTCCAGCCCTGATTTGATCACGTTAACAAGAACTTGATGAACCAACAATTTATCATCGAGCGGTTTACAGGAACTAACAACGGTAGAGAAAGTATTCTGATTGCAACTTACTCCTTCGAATTTCATCTTGCGGTAGAGATCGAAAACCTCGTAGAAAAATCCAGCATCTGCATAGTTAACCATAAGAGACGTCCAGGAAACAACATTTCTTTCCGTCATTTCGTCGAACACGTTGCGGGCATCCAGGATGAATCTATACACGCCATAAAAATGCAGAAGAGAAGTACCTACGAATACATCAGATGATAATCCAGACTTCAGAACGAGACTGTGAATCTGAAGTCCTTCGAGTAACATGGTTCCGGATCGAGCGCAGGCAGTCAATAAACTCGGAATGTTGTACCCATTCAACTCGAATCCTCCGCGCCACATCTGGAGAAACAGGATGAGGGAATCTGAATACGATCCAGTTCTGATATAACCTGAAATCATGTTGTTCCACGAAGCTCCGTTTCTGTCAGGCATTTCGTCGAACACCTGCCGGGCGTATTCGATGTTCCCGAATCCTGAATACATTTTGATCAGCGTGTTCGCGTGAAACACGCTCAATCGGTACGGCTCCTTCAAGAACATGCCGTGCGCCGCTTTTCCGATCGATTCTTCTGGAATCTCCGAAAATCCGCTGCGAAAAAAACCAGAAATTTCTAGTCGACGATTGCATCGAACCACACGATTCCTCGTATACTGTCTGCATCTGGCAACCGAGAAACAGGCTACGAAATTGAATGCCGATAAGAACTTCAACGCTGAAAGCTTGGCCAGCATATAAACAAAGTCTTTTCAAAATTGAAGAATCTCCATTGATGGAAGAAAACTGCCACAATGTAATAAGTAAAAACCCTAACACAAAAAAACTCATAAATCAAATTTTATTTTTATATATACAACTTAAGTTATTTTTATATATACAAATCAAGTAGGAAAAATGATAATTTTCCTGGCATTTTAATTAGTATATAACTACCAAAATCGCCCAACAGATGATCGTTAGACCAACAACCGGTAGACATATTATTATTATCGATGCCGTATG
>KE530879.1:0-11418 GCA_000441915.1 Genlisea aurea | reverse complement strand
TGTATGGAGACATTGAGAAAACCAAAAAAAAAAAAAAGTAAGAAACGAAGGGGGGCGAATGCATGACTTGCATGCAAGATCGAATCAATGCAGATATTTCAGTTTATTATAACACCAGGTATTTAATGTATCACTATCAAACCAAAAGTACTTTTCAGAATGCGTACTGAACTTGTTCAGGAACTATAAGATCTCTAGCAGCGACTAATAGTCAACTTGCTTTGACTATTACACGAAAATAGGGCATCTTGCTTTGAGAAGTAATGCTACCAAAAATTAAATCCCTATCAAAGACAGTGCAGCTTACTTGTTCTTCAGGAAAAGAGCTTGAAAATCGAAACAGCTTCCCTTTGAAAACTGCTGCTGATGGCATAATACCCTTACCAGACACGGTTCCAACTCTAGGTTGAACCTTCATGTCTTGCAAGTTTGAACCATCATCTTTAAAATCAAACAAATAGAAAATTTAGCAGCACATTCAAAGTTGAATGGATTCATTTTCTATTGGTACCAGTAAACACTTCAGATTTTGCATCTTTTGTACCCAAGATTCTGTCACCCAGAGATGGAGCTGATGTTTTCTGCTGTTTCAAAGAAGTCACGCCTGTCGTAGTAGCTTTATTGAAGATTTCAGGATCTAAAATGAGTTAAAACAATGATAAGAGAAAGAGTTACAAGCATCTTTACCACGATCATAGTTGTATTGTGGTTGCTCCAGTAACATGCATTATCTTTAATTTTTTTACACCATCGATCACAATATAACATTTCAATCATTATTTGAAATTCAAATAAAGAGTGAAACCTCATCTTTAATAGACAAGAAAGTAACACATTTCCTTTATATCCCAAAAAAAGAAATGTTAAGAGATCAAAATAAGCCAATCGTGGTTCATGTGGTCATAACAGAATGCAAAACTGAGGGCATTAGCAATGCCATCTTCTGCCACAAATGATTAAATTAAAATTAATAATAACCAGGCAATACTTCAGATCCCAACGGATGCTCTCGAAGGGTTAAATGCTTGAAAATTTCAGTCGTAGAACCAGAATTTAAAATCGCAATTAGAGGGAATAACTAATGCAAAAGCAAATTCAAATAACATATGGATAGAAATCATAAAATAAGTGAAAGATCGGTGCACCTTTCAGAAAAAGCAAATCATCAGCAATATGATATTGCACGACAGGAACCTCTTTCCTTTTGACGGTGCATTCCTCAAGCCATATTGCCTTAACCACATATATGACTCCAAAAGCTGCAACACTTCTTACTTCTTTGATTTCACTGCAGATAATTTTTCCCATTTAAATGATCAGTATGAAGATGAGAGGAGCAATGTGTGACAATACTGTGCCTGGGCCGGGCATTAAGCCCATTTGTGCTTACCACAACCACAGATGAGTTTAACCCGGCTAATATTCTATCCAATCCTCCCCTAGAAATTCATGACATAAATTTTTCTGATGTTACATAAACAACAGAAAAGTATTTAATGGAAGCTTTTTATCACGAAGGACCATGCCTAGTAGTTACTGAACGTGAAACAATTTCAGAAAGCCATCATAACCCACAAAATCTAAATAGCATCGATAAATTGACCATATACGAGAGGGACTGACTGTCATCCAAATTTGATGCGACTAAAAATCAACAGCACCAACTAAAAAATTAAAAAAAAAATGCAATGGCAAACAACAAATGCAGGCCAATATGCCCCCCAAATAAAGATTCACCTGGTAAAATTATATACGAAATTTTAACATATGAAGTTTAGTTGACTGAGTAGAGAGAATTTCAAAAAGCCTGATAATGGAGACTAGAGCTACACCTTGTTAGTAATAATGTCTAACAAACCTTTGGATCTTAAGTTAAGTAATTAATCTAATTAACCATTCATTCTACATTTGAAGCATGCAATCACATTGAAAGAAAAGCTTTTGTAAAAAGTACCACATGACAAGATTAAGAAGAAGGGAGAGTAAAACAATTTTGAATTGATATTCAAATCAACTTCACATTGATCATGGCATTAAGAATTGAATATCATTGGCCTAGTGGTGCATTTCGGTGCAAGTTAACGGGATCAAACAACCAAAATATTGATTTAACACAAAATAAAAGCAACACGGCTAAAAAGTTTATCGATGTGTAAATATCTTACATCTCCGTAGGTTTCCCAATGACAATATGTGTGAGTTTCTCGCTTAAGGACATATATCGAGAGCCACCACCTCGACGAATCATGTCAACCAGACTCCTTAATTCAGAATCCAAAAAACCAACCAGCATGATTCTGCACTCTGATAAGTACAGATCATCATCCTCGTTTTGAGAATCATCAGCAACATAACTGGCAAAATTGCAGTCATTTTTTTGTTCATCATCAAGTGTTACATTAGTCTCTTTCCATGAGGATGAAGGATCAGAAGGGTCTGAAAGCATGCCCAAAAGTGATTCTGATATGTCAGGATCCACATCATGTCCAACAGAACTGTCATCTATAACTGAGGCTATTCCCATGGATGATGAGGTACATTGCAAGCTTCCAGTATGTTTTCCTTGGCTATATTGCTCCAAAGCTTTTAAATTACTTGTCGAAGAGACCAATCTACCATCAACGGGGTAGGAATCCTCATTTAGGCATGCTACATGCCTCACAAGTAGAAGAAAACAGAGGACATGAATACCAAGTTATAAAGTCAAAAAAATCGAGGGAACGCACCAAACATTAGAAGTAAGCTGTGTTGCATGGAAACACTATGATCCGAAATGCAAAACATCGAAACTGAAATGTAAATAGTTACCAATGCAAGTTTTGGAATACCGAATGTATCATATAAAATACATATCATTTAAGTATTTTTTTTTATAATGAGATTGTGAGATAATGTATTTCATTGCATCGTACATTATTAATAACATAAATTATTATTTGATTATAATTGAAAATTTAAAATTAAATGAACCAAGATATAAGATTTGATGACTGAATACTTTTTTTTTTTAGAGTGAATTTTCCAATGTTTTGGAAGTTTCCGAAACGGAAACGTCTTGGTAAATCAAGTTTCGGTGTAACAAAGAAAATAAGTAATGTTCTCAAGATTTTGACTGAAAATTATAGCAAAGACATGTAAAGTTACCTTTTCGTGCAACAGATTGAAGAAACCATTTCCTTGTGACAATGCGGATAGTACCCCATCTTTTTGCAACCTTATATTTATCACTGTCAGGAACTTATGAGAAGTCAAGGAATTCAAGGTCCAGATACAAATACTACCATAGGGCACTCCCCATCAACAAAATAAATGAATGATTTTAAACGCTAATCGTCTTCAAGATACAAGCAAAATATAATGTCAGAAATGATAACAGAAACATAAAAAGTTTGGAGGCTGATTAATTCAATCATTTTCAACACACGCTCCACCAAGAAAAAACCTCGTCCTACTTGAAGAATGGAGTTTGAAATGCAGAAAAAAAATAACAATAAAAATAATAAGAACTTGATTAGAAGCATACCCGAGGAGCCATTAAGATCAATCAGTACTTTGCCAAAATAAATAAGTTACAGAGGATATATCACATATCAAATGTGTGCATCTCTTGGTCAATTCAGCAGAATATTTACCACCATTTTGCACAGCAAGTTTTTCCACTTCTTTGCGTTCATCTACATTTCAAAAACTTAGCCACAAACTGAATAATGCATATGTTTTAAAGTCAACTGTGAAGAGAAGCTGGTAGTTTCTACCTGCAGGAACTCCACTAACACATATGGTTAATCCTAAAAAATGAGGAACCCTGTAAGGCTCTTGAGGAACAATTCTGTGCTCTTTCCAACACTGTTCAATCCAGTTTAAGGTGACTACTGGCTTTTTGAAATTTTGCAGAGCCCACTGAGAAATTTTGCACGCAGACAAGCAGGATGAAACAGTTAGGAGATCTAAAGGATGACAATATATATATGACCTGAGCATGGTAATAAAAAGTTCTAGCAGACAAGGGATACGGATAAGAACAATGAAAAGTCAATTTAGATTTTTTGTTGCGATTGAGAGAAACATCCATGATTGAACAAAACAAATAGATGAAGCTAATATATTGGGGGAATGTATGCTAAACCCTAAACCCTAAAACTAAGGGAAATCAAAAACATATAATGGATGTTCCTCCATTTTTCCGATTTTTTATTTTTTTTTAAAAAAAAGTGGGTGGGCATAGAAATCCCCAAAAAATGGGTGGGTGGTTAATCAAAAGGGATATGCATGGAACTAATTTCGAAAGTGTAGCACGAATATAAACTAAGAGGTGTCGGAGATGTCCCCTAGAAATGGCATTCAGGTTTATATCACTGGACGTTCAAATGTTTGCTATCTATATGATTAAAAAATTTTAACATCAAGTATCTGAACCCTTCCTGTTAAACACATAATTTCAGCTATGAAAGATTAGGAAAAAGATAATACCTCCAGAAGAGGAAATTAAGCTGTGCCAGATACCTATAAAGGCCATTCAAGATTCTAGAGTCTACTACTAAAGATTAGGAGCAAAACCTTGTATTTTTGAGCCAAAACATTCTTCACAACAACAAATTGAGCATCAGATGATTGTTTGGTAAGCAATATTCCTGCCATGGCAGCAACCATTGATGCAATTTTAGCCTACAAGGAGTCCCAAGAACAAGTAGAAACAATAGGAACAACCAAGTGAAATTAATATGATGTATATTAACGAAAAGATTATGTTAACTTACAATAAAAAGTCTGGAAATAGATCAAAATAAACTAGGATCACAACGTAATAGATCAACAACGTAATTGACATGTGCTCATTATTCCAGCATGAAATCATGGGCAAGCATACCTTTTCTGCCTTCTCAAAACCAGAAGCAAGTATGCTGACACCATCCATAGCAAGGCAGCAAGTGAATCCTTGATCAGGTAATACTCGATGCTCTTTTGCACAAGAAAGTACACACTGAGGACCTAGCCAAAAAGCATTTCAGACCGAATGTCATATGACAAGATTGAACACAAAAATATTCATTACATTCAAAATTATTTATCAGCAAAGATAAGTTAAACAGCGTCATTATTTCCAAGTCAGGGTTCATGTAAGTGGAAATGGGAAGTCATGATAACGTTAAATATCTCACTCCTCTAGAAATACAACTTCCTCATGACATCACAATACATGGACATTTTAACCTCTTCAATGGTACACATTATCTTCTGTTCATCGAACATAAAAAGGTGATTAGAAAATGCTAAGATTAATTTTTTTCTAAACAAGATGGTATCACAAAACATGCATATTACAAGCTAATTCTTTAACCCCCAAAATTGAGACGCCAGGGTTTTACAGTATGCTGTCTATCGACATCAACATCGAAGCGTATTTCTCTATCTCCATCAAATATTTAACAAAAATTACATACAGTCTACTCTAAGTTTGTCGGGTCGTTAAAAAATATAGGCATTGCAACAAGAACTCGTACCGATCAACTTACAGCCTTTAGCACGGAGATCATTAAACTTTTCCTGCAAAATTCGACGGCAAAATCAAACATCTCCCAAATACAGAAATCCGTAAGCAGGAACCCTAGTCTTAAGCACATACATGATCCGGTGAGGAGATAACGTGGTAATCATTGGGTCCATTTCTCGAGGGATCGCAACACAGGAAGACATGCGCCCCATTGAGTTTGAGTGCGTCGTGAAGAGTATCAAAGAGCTCCGGCGGAACTAGATTCCTAGACATGAAAACATTTTCTCCTTCGAACACCTTCCGTGACATATTCCGAACTCGCTACCGTTCAGCTTGCATGTGCGGCTGGCTGGCTTTCCAGAAAATCGATTTTCTAGGGTTACAGCCTACAATTAATTGCTAATTGTTGAGTTCATGTCATACTAAGAAAGAAAAAAACACCTAGGAAGTCAAAAAAGCCCAATCCCTAAACAGAAATAAATACGTACGTATACAGACAGATAAAATGAGAGTTTGGTTTCTTCAGGAGGAGGATGTCCACGGATTCTTCTTATTCTTCTTCTTCTTCTTGGCTTTGTCATCATCCACTTTCGATTTCTTCGAGGCCTTCCCGCGGATCCTATTCCTTGGGGCCTTCAATTTGTATATCCTCACCATCCAATGGTGGGTTGTGAACACCTTACCACAAAAACCAACCAACAGTAATTAAGAATTTGGCATTGGAAAAACATAGTTATACATACATACATACCTCCTCAAAGTGGGTAAGTTTGAAATACTTCTTCCCGATTTCGGTGTGCCTCACCCTGTCGAATCCTCGTCCATCCGTCTCAACAAATCTACAACCATATCCACACCCACCACTGAATCATAATCACAATTCACACACAAGACCCATATTAATAATGTCTGTCTGTCTACCTGTAATAGGAAAGCTTGTACATGAGACTGTTCAGCATGGTTGGGGTGGCCTGAGAATCTATCCGGTACTGACCATCTCTCTGTTCACATTTTTTCTAATAAGAAACAAATCGCACAAGTAGTAGTGGCAGCCGGAGCCTACTCACCAGATAATCAGGTTCCTTAATGTGAGGAAAAACACCTCCGCCTATCCGAACCATCCATAGAAACTTGTTGATATCGTCGCTAGGGTAACCAACAAGGCCTAGAGAGAGAGACACAGACAAGCTCAAAATATGAATTCGAATATGTGAACAAGATCGAAATAAAGAACCAACCTCCAAATACTACAAGGACATATTTCACATCCAGAGAACTGAAAATCTCCCAGGCTGCCTTCTCAGGGGACGACATAGCCGTACCAACAGTTGCAATATGTGTGTTGTTCCAGGTATTATTGTCGACTATCACTGTGCGATTGGCCATGGCAGTTGTTTGATAACCATAATCCCACCAAGAGGCTACCTAAAAAGAAACAAAATATTTGCTCTAAACACTGTAAGAGATCTACAGACCAAACGGTTTCCAATTCAAACTTATTAACTATGAAATCAAATGGATATGACCAAATAAATGGTTGATGTAAAAAGTACAGATACAAAAAACAAAATGCAAGAAGGAAAAAGGGCGCGGCAGAAATTAATCACATGAGAGGTGACAGCACAATCACATTTTGCATGGAAAGTAAATGAAGGTTACAAATATTTTTTTGCACATATCCCTGAATTCCATCTCAATTCTTGTAACATTTCTAATGTTTAACGTCAATTCAGTGAGAAAGCAGCAGAATTGTGTTGCACAATATTTCACCTTAATGGCTATCGGTGATCAATAAAACATCTAATGTAACCAGGCGTAAAGCCAACAAAATGGAATTTTACTTGAGGATGCAGAATAAAACTTCATCATAACACCATCTTAAGCTAGTCCTCTGAACACCTCAACCAGACATTTCATAAACTAGAAAGCAAAATATTAGACAGAAGTATTGTTTCTTGTCAAAACATCAACCAAGCATTAAAAAACAATCATTAGGTTTGAATGTGTTCCCTGTGCAACAAAGGTGGAATGCAATTCCGTAGCACATGTATGCGGATGTTAAACGTTAAAGAACATCACCTGATGGCAGAGTAATATGCTCAATCTCATCTCAGAAACAAAATAAAATATGAAATGTGATAGCATCAAAGCAGGTAGCGCATGCACGCTACAACAAGAGAATGTTCAACAGAAGCTTTAATTTTAATTACCTTATCATCAACTTCAGTGTTATGGCTCAACCAAGCATATGCTTCCCTGAAGTCATCAAAGACATGAAGGCCATCTTGTGACCGAGATGTTAAAACAATGGAAGGAGCTGAGTAAGCCTCAGAAGCAGCCCAGACACAATGAACCTGCAAAAACAGTCAAACAAAGCTGATTTGATTTTTGAATAATTTATGTAAATTTTCATAAAATTGTCTTGTTTACTTATTCGAACAAGATAAGTAATAGAAAAACATGAAATCTAGAAATTACAAACTACAAGTTAAAGGTTTACTAAAGACCACGGCGTGATGCCAACAATGAGAAACTTATGATTTTCAAGGAAAGATTGTAAGTCGTTTATTATAAAGAAAACACAGTTCAGTGATAAAATATTTTCAGACATGAGAAAAAAAGCAGCAGAGGAATTGATATTTAGAGTAAAAGGTTTTTCTTATTTTTGATTATTCAACAGGGCTACTAAACTTCACTATCGGCGGAGTGCTAGGTTGGCCAATCGCAGATTGGCATCATATCAAGCAACTTGCTAGCGAAATACGCATCACTATTTCCACAGTTCAAAAAATGTGAATAATATTTCATCAAAGAAGAGCAGCATGAAGTTGACCGTGTTCCATCTAGGTTAAAAAATTGAAGAAACATCAGGAAAGATCGATCACATACCACATAGAAGGCGACCACCAAAACAAGCAAAAAAATTGCAACGAAAGAAGTCTCGAATGGTAGAAGAAGAAGTCTCTTTTCAGTCTGAGCAACAGTGGATTTGTTCTCCAATTTCTCCTTTTCCTTCTTCTTAGATTTTCTAGGTCTTTCCCTCAAATTTTCTTCAATTTTATCAGGTTCTGGCTTCACGTAATTGTTTTTTGTGACATCACAGCTATCCCCCGACTGCACACGTCTCAAATATTACAATCCCACAATTTTTTTAATATGAAGAAAACACTTGGATATAACTAGTTTGCTTACATTGGGATTAACTGGTGTACCAGTAGGAAGCTGAAATTTAACAGATCTAGTGAAGACTTCAAATGCTTGAGAAAGAGCTATTCCAGACATTATACAGGCTGCAGGAGCTAGTACTAGCATAAGACGGACCTGAATATCATTAAAAGAGTGCACTCACGTGTAGATAAAAGAAAAGAAAACCGCAGTCTAAAATGATTAGATTTTAGTACCATGACACCAGAAAAATACACTGATGTAACTATATAGAGGACAGCGAAAGAACTGGCATCAGATAGCGGCAAAAAGCAAGCCTGCAAGAATAAAAAGCAATACACAAGACACAAAGTAGATACATGAGAACCTCTCTACTTAGCAGGAAAGGCATTGAAAAAAAAAAAAACTTACAACAATACCAGCCGGGACCAAAAAGGCTAGGACATTGATGTCCATGAAGTAAGAAGGCCATGTAGGTGGCTGGTGTTCGCTAACGCTGGCAATAATTGGTATATACTTGCTTGCATAAGTTCTGTATTAAAGAATTATTAAAAAAAACATAAAATAAATAAGAGAGAAGAGAGAAAGGAAAAGTTGTTAGAAAGCGCTTATGATAAATATGAAAAAGGAAACAAGCGAAAAGGCAATTCAAATTCCTCTCTGTAAGATGACACAGAACTTTGAAAATGTTACAACCAGACGTATCAATCAATATAGTAAAAGGATTGCATGTAGGTACTTAAAATCTTTACTCCAATCAGATACATCACGCACCAACACCATTTTTAGCAGGAATAAACTTTAGTGCCAACAAATAAAAAGAACTAAAGACTTTAGGAAGAGAACCTAAAATGTTCTTCACTTCCAGGGTTAGAAATGATTTTCAAGTAAAAAATGAAATATAAAAATATATCAATTTTTAAATATAATTTTAAAAAATGCTATTGGATAAATCTGATGCTACATTACAATGATTTAACCTTCTCCTAATTAACACCTAGGCGCATCCATATCATTGCTAGTAACAATAACAACTAACAGAAACTAAAAAAAAAAAACAGTGCTGACAGTCTCAGCAGTCATCACTTCTAGCAACGTATCAAATACAGAGAGAAATAGACTATTTAGATTTGAACTCATTGAAATAAAGCCTGATTACTTAGAAGGATTAAACATGACATTACTTTTTTGCCAAACTCGATATAATCAGCACAAAATATGACTTTTAGCTTGGGTCAGGAGTAACAATAGCGTGGAACTCATTGGTTAGAGAAGACACTCAAGTTTGGAAAGTAATTTCTTGGGTCAGATTTCAAATGCAGTTTGCTATAATATGGCAGACAAGAAATAAATAATACTCCAAATTGAGTATTCCGTAAATCAAAAGAAGCGTACGGATCAAGAAGGCTCAAGCTTCTTCCACTCCACCCTTTTGTAGGACTAGAAGCTACAAGCGCAATTAGAACAGCCAAAACACCGAAACACAATATCCTGCAACAAGTAAAAACAAGAGGAAGCAAATTTTAGCAATATCAAACCTTAGATGAAAACTTTTTTTTCTAAAAGTAATGTAAGATGGGTTTTTTACAATTTATACCATAGATGTTTCATAATATTGCAAATTTTATCATACTTGTTTAAAATGAACAATTTAAGACATACATGTTTTTTGTTTTGCAATTTATACTATACATTTTATAAAAATATTGCAAATTCTACCATAGCCACGTAAGTTTTTTACATTTTATAACATATATGTTTTAAAAAAATTGTAAATTTTGACATACCGAAAAACAAACAATGTGATATAAATTGCAAAATATTAAACAAATATGATATAAATTGTATATTTTAAACAAGTATGGTAAAATTTGTAAATTTACGAAACAAATGTGGCATAATTTGTAAAAAACCATTAATTTAATTTATATATTTTAACTATATTTAAAAATTAATAATAAATGTTATTTATATATATATAGATATTGTGTGTGGTATGTAGCAACTCGTATCAGATTTTGCGCCATGGAAGTAGAAGTGAAGCTTAGGCTCCGATCCGCCGCCGAACACCAGCGACTCACCGAGGTCCTCTCGCCTTACCATCGCCGCACGGTGCTGCAAGAGAATCTGTTCTTCGACGGCACGAATTCGGAGCTCGCATCCAACCTCGCCGCCCTCCGCCTCCGATTTTACGACGCCGACGTCCGCTGCGTCCTCTCGCTCAAATCGAAGCCGCAAATCGCAGCCGGAATAAGCCGCATCGAGGAGCAGGAGGAGGCGATCGATCCCGTACTAGGCCGGCACTGCGCCGCCGAGCCGCGGCGATTGTTCGGTGCCGAATTCGAATCATCCGATATAATCAGAAGAGCGAGGGAGGAATTCGATTTGGCTTCGGAGCCGATCTGTCTCGGAGGCTTCAGAAACGTTCGAGGCATCTACGATTGGAAGGGATTGAAATTGGAGATCGACGAGACGCATTACAGCTTCGGAACCTCTTACGAGGTCGAATGCGAGACGAGTGAGCCTGAAATCGCCAAGAACATGCTCGAGGAAATGCTCACCAACAACGCCGTTCAATATCGCTACTCTTCCGCTTCCAAATTCGCCGCTTTCAGGGCTGGGAAATTGCTCAGGTAACAATTAATTATTATAAATTAAATCAATTATTTTTAGATATCATAATTGGGGAATTGATTTATACCCTTTATCTTTCAAAAATTTGTAAAAAATGCTCATTTTATTTCATAATTGCAATTTATACC
>KE530874.1:0-10586 GCA_000441915.1 Genlisea aurea | reverse complement strand
AAAAAAAAAAAAAAAAAAAAAAATTTTTTTTATCATTATCTATTCAATTCCCAGGGGATGGGTTTCGCAGAGCTGTCTATCTCCCGACAAATCTGCAAGGATTTGTCATTGTTTTTCTCCTCCCATATTTGACTTTTTTGGCCATGGCAGAAACTCGGAATGTGATTGTGGACACCCATTTTTTCAACTACCACTGTGACAAATTTCCAACCTTTTTTCCGATCACATTAAATTCTCGTAAAACACACGCGATGGCACAAAATGTCGAGGCGTTTCAAAAATGGTAAGTAAATAAACTACTTACATGGATTCGACGTCCGATTCCGTCTCGCCTTCTCGGTAAACTTCGAACTCGTCCGAACTCGACCGGCATACCAGATGAAGCTTGAACGTCGCCATCCTTATCCCCAAAAGTCGCTGGGGATTCGAAACACAAGAGAAGATGCTGTTTCAAATTTCAAAGGGTCGAGAGAGAGAACGTCGTTCAAGTCGTGCGTGCTCTACTAACCAGTATGCGGGCGGCCTCGGGGGACAACGGTTTCCCTTCTTCACAGACGACGTAGTCTGATACGAGCTCGACGACACCTGTACGGATGGAGCAAAAATCTTGTGTTGTTTGGGTAACGGAATGGATAATATACGAGAGTAAAACGGGATATGGGCGGCTGGCTTGGCTAACCTTTATTCAGCCGAACGGGCATTCCTTGCTTGCGTAAGAAGGGCTCCATTTCGTGGGTGAACTGATCGAGAGGCCCTTCTTTAAGCTCTACCTAGTGAATAAACAAAGTTGAAATGTTGTTTTGCGAAAAAACATAAAATAAAATCACGACTCCATAAAAGTTCGGAATCTTCAAACACACCGTTTCTGTTGCGCTGTTTCCAGTCCGAGAATAGTCATATTCTTCGTACTCATTGAATAGCCTGAAAAATATTGACAGAAATTCATGCACATCATAAACGAAACTCGGGGTCGAAATAAGGAGACCACGCATTGCTTGAAGGTATAGTTACCTTTCCACTTCTTCTTTCGGCAGAGAAGTGAAACAGAGTCCAGAATTACCACGAAGAAACTGAATTCAGATAATTATTAACCGGCCGAAATCTTCAGACAAACCAAGCGGAAACAAAGACAACGAAGAAAGATCACGTAACACGAAGGAAATGTTTTAACATCGCATACCTTCGATATTTTGTAAAGACCAGGTTTGATCTCATCGCTTTCAGACCTGCCCAAGGCCACCTGCATGACTTTGTTCGATCCCAGGAAGAACCTATAAAACCGAAAGGACCGAATTTCTCAGCAACAAATACTATAATGGAAACTTGGAAAACAAAAATATATTCATTCAAAATAAGAAACTTTAGCAAGCTGTGAGACAACAATGACAGTTTTGTGTTCCATATGAGAGACTCTTTAGAGACAAATCTAATAACGTTCAATTTGGAAAACAACTTGCTAAACCTATAAACAAACAATAAGCATTGATTCAACTTATTCATACAAAATCCAGGGCACAAAACAAAAAATAATGATATAATAAAGGCATTCCTCAAACCTGCTTGAAGACTTGAGCTGCTCTCTGAATTCTTTGAACTTGAGATTCCTCATGTTCTCAAACGAAAAAACGTAGACAGAATCGTACTTTTCCACAGCATCGCGTATCGAATTCACTACATTTTCCTTACGCACCTTACCTTTTTTCTTTGTCTTAGAAAGAGTAACTGGCCATAGCAACAAGGAAAACAATTACCAGACATCATCGACGCAATCTAAACAAGGAATACCATCAACTAAAACAGCAAAAAAAAATAGTACCTGGCCTATCACGCTTTGACTTCGGCATCTTCAGCAGAGAAATCTTGCAAATCAAAAAGAATTGGGACGAAGAGGTTTTGGAGAAACCCTAAAAATTTGCTTTCTCTGGACTCTGTATGATTGGGCCTTTCGATATCAGGCCCATATATATATATATTTAATTAGAATTTCGAATTTTTATTATAATAATTAATCATTAATATTTAAAATTCATTATATTTTTTCAGCGTCGATTTCCCGCTCACCCTCAAAACATTTCCTTCTCTCCTTCTTTCTCTCTCTTCCTCTCTCTCTCTCTCTTCTCTCTTCGCCGGCCGCCGCGTGATGGACCGAGGCTCCGCCTCGGAGAGCCGTTTGCTCTCATTGATTGAATCCTCCGACGAGATCATCGGATTCAAACAATTGGTCACTGGATACCTTCGATCTTTCGCCCCTTTCCTCAAACGCTCGCAGGCCGCTGCCTGTAAGCCTGCGAAGCATTCGAAATCGAATCCGACGGGAAATGCGCAGGTGTTTCGTTCGCTTGCTAAAGAGTTCTTACCGTTCTTACACAAGTCACTGTCTCTCCTCCCCAAGCGTCTCTCTGGATTGCCTAAAATTCCTCGAGAATCCGCCGTTGAGTTGTTGGATGTTTACCGTCTCTGCCTTGACTGTCTGGACGTTATTGCACCGGAGCTTTCTGGAAAGCCATATTCAGTCCAGGTGCAGAGGATCAGGTTCGTACACAGTTTGGAGCACTGGGAATTGTATGAAGAGGCGCAGGCTGAGGGTTTTCTTTTACTTCAGAACTTGAAAGCGACTTATGAAGGTGGATCAAAGGGTAACTCCGGAAAACGTAAAACGACTTTTGTCCCTCTATTGAATACGGAAAATGAGGATCGTGAAGCAGCATCAATAATCGTGGAACTGGTCGTTACCTTGGTGAAATTTGCGTCTAAGCTGAAGAAAAAAGTGGATTCGGAATACTGGACAGTTATTTCTATGGTGAATGAATCTGACCCATGGTTCAAGTATGATTGAATTCACTCATTTAAGTGTATGTGTTTAAGTTTTCTTTGTTTTGTTTTATTGGGTACTCAAATGTGCTGTGACTTGCTTGGCGTGTCAGTTATAGATAATACTTGCTGCTGATTATTGAATTGTTACCTGATTTGGTTGTTGATCATGTTTAGGATTTTAGACTCGGAGAGCTACATGAAGTTTCATCGATTCTTGCAGTCTTATTTGCACATAATTACTCTTTTTTTGGTGGGGGAGTTGAAATCATTCCATGTGGATTTGATATGCGAGTTCTCTCAGTGTACCTTTAAGGAGTACAAGAAATCTAGTGCACATGATCAGACGTGCAAGGTAATGGCCGTATGCGCATGAATTTATTCGGGAATTTCTTTGACAAAGTGATGTCATAGTATCATAAAATTCTGATTCTCTTTTTTGTTCTTACTTTGAATACAGGTTGCACTGAAGATATGCTCTCTTCTATTCTCACAAATAGATAAAATGCCTTGTGATCCCATTCTTGATGTGCTAAAACATGTGCTTCGTTTCATGGCTTCCGAAAGCAAGGTAATCTAAACACGATGTATTAGTAATTTGCACGAGTAAAAAAATTTTTTTAAAAAAATAAACAATGAAAAAATCTAGTTAATGCTAAGGGAATGGTGCGAGCAAATTGTTTTTTTTAAAAAAAAAAAAAAAATTCAGGATGAACAGTTTTAGTTTCATTTCGCTATTCTCAATTTTTCTGCAGTCTAGAATCGAGGGAAAGTTAGAATTTCTGGAGCTTTTGCATTACTGTGCTAATAAATCTCTGAGTGCAACTATGTATTTGTGTGATCAACTGGCAGAACATCTTCATGAATTGGCTGATGCTTTGCTCGAGGTACATTTCCCCTTATACAATTCTGATGTTTTTACTTCTAATTCCTTGGATGCACTTTCTTTGA
This sequence comes from Genlisea aurea, assembly GCA_000441915.1. Classification (NCBI taxonomy): domain Eukaryota; kingdom Viridiplantae; phylum Streptophyta; class Magnoliopsida; order Lamiales; family Lentibulariaceae; genus Genlisea; species Genlisea aurea. The sequence goes on along the minus strand of KE530874.1, from coordinate 6,824 downwards.
AGGATCCTCCTTTCATCAGTTCTATCATAATGCTTTATGAGTTTGGGCTTCTCGGAAGCCCATTGCGTTTTCGGTTGGAAGCAGAAGATACAGATGACTATAGCACTCGTCCCTGTGGATCTATTCTTCAATTTTTGATCAATAACAAGGAAAAGCTTCAACATGTTGCTGCTTCTATTAATTTATTCAATTGCCTACTCAACATTGGTGTCAAAGATAACAGTTTACTCGCCAAAGCAAGTCTGTTTTCTTCTTCATATTGGGAAGCTCTTAAATTCTTTTGTCTCTCTATAGCCAAATCAATTAATGGAAACAAGAGAGGGATTATCTTAGAGGCTGACTGTTCATCCTTTCCTGAGGATTTAGCTTGTATTCATGATATGTTTCATCTCTGCTATCAAAATTATATCCAGCGGATCAGGTACTTTAATTTTCTCATTTCATATGGTCGATGCTATTTTTTTCTGCATTACGTTTCTAAATAGAGATTAGAGCCTCTGCGTAAAGCTTTTTCACCTGCTCTTGGAACAGTTGACATAATCATAATATGCTATTTAATGCTTTAGTGAAGTTACCAGTTTTCTTTTCCTAATTTACGTAGTGCTACTGAAAATCAGAGAGATATATCTATAGACAATCACAGTGTGATATCGGCTCTACTTGTGGCTGATCTTATCCTTGTGCTGAGAACAAAGCAAAATGTCAAGGTTTGTTTTCATTTTAGGCTGGCATTTTCTACCGAATTTAAACACAGAGTTTATGGATTGACATTTTACAATTTTTAAGACGTCAAATATTTGCAGGAGAGCACTGAAATGATAAAGTTTGTCATCTCAACTGACTACATCCCGCATAAGTGGCTTAAGAACCTTTGTATCTCTCTTAACAATATCGCTGTAATTTTTCAGCAGAAAAAGTGGTTGAAAGAGGTTTGTTAATTGTGGTCATGCCTTTTGTTTTATTAATTTTCTCGTACTTGTACGTACTTCCCTCTTTCACTATCTTGTGAGTTTGGAATCTGACAAGTGGTTATTTCTGGCAATTTGAACTATGTGGTTGAAATTAAAATTTATTTTTATCTCCATCACGGGGACAAACTGCTCTATTCTGGCTCTCTTTTGCCATTTTTTGATCTTGTAACTGAGTCAATGCGATATGGATTATAAGTTTTTCTTTGTCTTGGTTTTCGATTTATTAGATTTCTAGTAATATTTTGGGAGAACGGTTCTCTGGTGTCGCCTGGTTTTGTTTAAGTTATGTTTAGTTTGCATGGGCTTTTTTAGGAATCATGACTTTTTCTTTCATGGGAAATTGTTTAACCATCGATCAACAGCTTATTTATCTGTTTTAAAGCCTCTAAATGATGCACATATTATTTATTAGGCATAGCATTTGCATGTTTACTGGACAAAGATATTTATTTCTATGTTGCTACTTGCTAGCATATATATTGTCATGCTAGCGACATCATTTTCTTAAACCTGTTCATTTTTTGGTGCCCAGGCTAGAAAAACATTACATTTATGCTGCAAAACCTTGTGGAAGTATGTTTTGGATCTATGCAAAATAGATAAAACAGACTGGACTGATGGTGATGGTGAACTAGAAAAGATTGTGGCAGATTCTGTCATGGAAGCATCTGATAAAACTGCCTTTCTCTTAAAACTCAACCAAGAAAGTAATCTTAAAGTAAGTCGAATTGTTACAGAGAGCCTTAGATGTTGGTCTATTCTGGGGAATTTTGTTGCCACAGTTCCAATTCCGAGGTCTTTAGTGATGGAATGGGTGCAGGTAAGATTTAACTCGCAATAAAGGTGCTTTTTTATTTTTGATGCAAATTTTGTTTTGTCTTGATCTGATTTTCAGATACGATGTATGAGATCAAAAGATGCAGACATAGAAAATGGGATGACATTGCATTCCTTGCTATCGTCTTCTGATGAATTACCTACCAGTATGCTCGGAATAATATTGGAAGAGGTTTAGTTAGCTCTTTCTCACTCATCCAACTGTGTTTCCTGTCTTTGCTATTTTATTGAATTCAAATGGAATTTATGAATATTGTTAATTTTTCTTCCTTTAATCCTTTTAGGAGCTCCTTGTGTATGATGAAAAGAGTTATTTGAATCCACAATATTGTCTCAGGATGAGATTGAAAATAACGAATCTCCTTTTGGAGGAGGTATACGAATTCAAAGGTAGTGAAATGAACAAATGCAAAATTCTCATTAAGAAAGCTGAAGCACTTCGGGCTATTGGATTAGAAAAGCTGGATGAATGCATGCAGTGCCTATCATTTGCCATTTCAATGCTGGTAAGATGATGTTTTATCCATGGTCTGTTGCTGTTTTCGTTTCTTCATCTCCTTTTGTGTTCTGAAAGGGTTTTTATGCAAAATCTACCTACAAAACAGAAACCTATCTATAAAACAAAAAAAGGCTGCACCTCTCAAGTTTGTCATCTTCTTGTACATGCGCATATTTTTTATGCAATATGCATTCAGGAAGCATTCCCAAGATCTCCGATATTATCCCGAAAAAGGTTAATTTTTTTTTTAGTCTTTGGACATTATATACAAGTTGATGACTGTAAAGTGATTGGATGTTTTTCTCTTGCTTTGTTTCTGCAGTGAATTTCTACGAAATATTAATGATGCACTGAAACTTGTTATTGGCTCAGATCATGTTCACATGGATGAGCACGATGAAAATATGGCTTTTTTGTGGTATCAAGTCATTGATATGTTATCAATTAGGGTAAGCATTTGTTTAGTTTATTCATCCAGTTCATGGGCCATTTTCGCTTTCCTTTGTCTCTGACGTCCTTTTTATTTCTGTTGCTGCAGGGCTACATGGAGATGCACCCTCGTCTCTTTGATGTTTTAATTATTCTCTCTAATAAGCAGAAAATTCCTTTTGCTAAAACTTTTTCTGGCCTTTGGAAAAGCAAAAGGCTCAGCCATGGCCTTTGTGCTTTTCCAGTTAATCCTATGTTCAATGAAACCTTCTGCAAGCACCAGGAGAACTTCTTAGGTTCTTCTGGATTTTGGACAGCTTGTAAGGAAGAACTAGAGGAATATGTAGTTGGGTTCAGTCGCACTAGTGATGAAACCAAGAAAGCAGCTGCTGATATTGTGTCTCATGTAAGTCTCTTTCAGTTATTATTGAATCTCTTTATCTATCATCTCATCCATTTTTATTGCAGGCTCCTTTAACTGGTGGTTCAATCTTTCTTGCATCGAATCTATACTACGATTCATCTGTTCGACTGATTTCATGTGGGCGGATTGCTGAGGTAATTAGATCGAGTTATAGCTTTTACATTTTTCAATATTTATATATTCTTCTGCATTATGGAAGGCCATGAAATTATGCTTGTAAACAAGGTATTTGTCTAGCTTCATGTAATTGATTTGTTGTACTCTAGGCTCTTACTTGTGCAAAAGAAGCTCATAGTCTACGTGGTAAACTCCTACAACAGAAATTCAAGTACTCTGTGGAAAATACGGTGGAGACAAATGATGTTAATGGTGACGCCACTGAGAAAAGCCTCTACACCATCCAGGCCTTTACAGTTATTGACGCCATGAAAATGAAATCCTCGAATAATTTTAAAGGTTGTGTCGTTACTGCATGGAACGTGCTTAGCTGTTATCTTGAAAGTGTATTACAGGTATTAATTGTAGCAGTATGTTTTCGTATTCTTTATGTCATTTTCTCTTTTCATAGATTTCATTATGGTTATCATTACTTTCATAGGTAGGAGTTATTCAGGAGATTCTTGGAAATGTATCAGACGCTGAAAGGCTTTTAAGCTGGGGTAGAAACGTATCTCAGTTTCAGGGTTTACTGCTTTTTGAAGTTCATTTTTCTTCAATGTTGGGTATGAAATTTAATATGTTTTTTTTCTTGTTCATTTGTAGCATGCTTACTTATAGTTGATGATGTGGCCTTACCAATGCATTGAATTTTTCTAGGAAAACTATACCGCAAACAAAGAAATTGGAGTATGGCTGAAAAGGAATTATCAACAGCAAAGAAGAATCTGGCTGATAATCGTGACACTATTTCCTGTAAACACTGTTTATATCTGGTTGAAGCGTTCATTAATCAGCAACTTGGAGAGTTATTTTGCTGTGGTTATTCATCTTCTGGAGATTCATCTTGCAATAAATTGATCGAGGCTAAAAAGTTGTACATATCAGCATTTGACAAGCTTAACCTTTGTGACCAGTGGACTGTTTGCTCAAGTTCCGAAAATACCAATGCGAAGCAGGTTAAAGTAAGGCAGCGGCCACTTTTGGGATGTCCAGCAAATGCTTTGAAGATAAATGTTTCCTTGCCAAATGATAAATCTGATGTTAAAGCTGAATGCGGAAAAGGGAGAAAGTCTAAGACTGAATCAAAATCTACCATCAGTGGGAGGAGCACAGCAAATGGTGGTAATAGAAAAATTACTCGTCCCAAGCAAAACCCTGTTGGAGAAACCTCTGAGCTTCAATCATGTCATAGAGAAAATGGACCAACCTCTAGTTTGGCCTCTGAGGACTTCTGTATTACTTCTGCGTGTTCTGATCAACCTGCAGCTGAATCCATTCCCTCTATCTCTGATTTTCACTTCAACATGACGCCCATTTATGATAAGCTGAAATGTTTGCATTGTGTTCACGCTGGGGCTGTTAATTCAAGGAATCTGAATAGCTTCATTTACGTAAACTGGGAACTTGTTTTCAGAAAGCTTTGTTTTAGACTGCTTATCAGCCTGGGTAAATTCTGAATCTCTGTGAAATATTTCTGTCTCTCTTTTTTTTTTCCGATGATTTGGCTATCTATTTTTTTTTTTTTACAATTGCTGGTGCTGTTTTTATTCTGAAGTTTCAATCTGCAGCTTAAAATATGTTATTCTCGTTGGATTTATTTTTGGTTGTCATATATTTTACGTCTCGTTGTTTCACAGATCAAACCTCTAGTGCTCTATCATGACATTTTTGGGCTGATCTGAGAATTGTTTTAAATTTATTTGCTCTTGTTTCATAATATTTTTCTTTGTAAAATTTGAGTTGGTTAGTTCTCTTGATATGTTTTCGCTCTTTCCTTTTTCCTCTACGCTTATGTTTAATTTAATCCTTTTCCAGGTAAAGTATACAGCATATCTGGTAATGTTCATGAAGCACATGAACTTATTTTGAAAAGTTTACTGGTATTGCTCGGTAGAAACTATTGTTGGTCCAAGTCCTCTTCTGATTATATCGTTTCCTCGCTTGAGTCGATTGGACAGAATTTTCCTGGAGATGTTTTGGCAATTGAACGTTCAGCACTTCTTTACTATGCTTGCTGGTTCTCCTTGAAAAGCTCTCATTCCCGTGATGCCAGGCAACGACTGGCCCAATCTCATCGGTAAGAAGAATGTAAATGTATAATCAGAAATGGTTGGGCATGCTATCGTTAATTCGTCAAGAACTAAAGAAGTTCATCCATCTAGTTTTACTGTTTGTTACTCTGTTCTTGAGCAGGAAATTTTGCTGTAAGCTTCCAAGCATTGAAGTAGCTGAGATTGTCGCCTTTCTGAGGATGGCTTTTATACTTTCCCAAGAATTTCCTTTATTTTTTCAAAAGGTAAGATGTCACATTTTTGTTTCTTAGGCCGTCATTCAAGTCCGAAAGCTCCTGATTTATTTCATTTTCTGTCATAGAAATGCATGTTCCTTTACAAACGCCAATGCCATACTATCGGTTCCTTGTTTAGGCTTATCCAGTCAAGAAACTTATCATCATATGAGATCGTTGCTCTCTCTAAAACTTAAAATCATGTTAGTTTTCATGAGATTTATTTGTGTACTCTTGCATATGAGTGACCATTCCAATATTCTGAAGTCAAAATTTAAAAAAATTGTGTCCGATTTGCACCTAACTCGTTATGCTGATTCAACAGATTTCCAGACTTCTTGCGGTTGTATACATACTGGCAACTTCATTGGACCATTTCTTATTGACTCCAAGTGAAGAAGGTTCTGAAAGTCAATGGGCCGCGTTCTTTCATCAAGCCTCGCTTGGAACTAATATCAACCAGCAAATGTTCCTCGGTAAGACGCCGAAGCAAAGTCAGAGTGCAAGGGATTCAGAGGTACACACCATTAACATACCCTGCTAAGTTATTGAATCTTGAAAGTTGTTTTGAACTCCCTCCCTCAGATTGCTTGCTTATCTTTTTGTTTGGGACATTAATTCTAGAGTTTATGACCCCATGAGATCAAGCTATATAACTGTTGTTTGGTTGTGCCTAAATACAAAGTCATCACTCATTTCGTTCTTATATCGCACCTTATTTGCATTTTTATGTGCCTAAACCTATCTTTGCAATATCTCAGGACTCTATTTCTTGGAAGCCAATTTCGTCGACCATTCAGGACCCAACTACTTCTATCAGGTTTGACTGGTTTAAACAAAACAAGGTGGGAAAAAATTATGATTTCACTTGAGTCATTTATCTTGTGGGAAACAAAATTCAGGGTGGCACCGAGATCGATCGAAGAACTGGAAGATTTCGTCGCACGTTTTTTCGAGGACCTGCCATCAACTCCCATCATCTGCATCAGCCTGTTAGCAGGTGCTGATGGGATGATTCTGAGGGAGCTCCTCCTCCATTCTTCTCCAACAGAACAAACTTGGATTGTGATCTCCCACCTGAGCTCGAACCGGCAGAACTCCGTACTTTTGCCTCTGAATAACATTTTGAAAGGTGTCAACCATCTTAGTTGATCCTTCTGTGGCTTTTATTCTGTTTAGTTTAATTTCTTTCTCAAACCTGAATCCCCCCCCCCCCCC
>KE530866.1:0-15189 GCA_000441915.1 Genlisea aurea | reverse complement strand
CCCCGTCGAAAAAAAAAAAAAAAATACGTCGTTAATTATCCCTTCTGATTATTTTTTCAGAATATTGGTTATATTAACAAAGATCAGTGTATCCGGCTGCTGGAAGAACTGAACAAATACAGGTATCGTTCACTTCTCAAATTTCATTATATGAAACATTTTCAATTTCAACTTTACAGGACACTGCCAAAAATATCACGAGAGGATTTTGAGTTGATATTCTACGAGTTGGACGACAGCCATGATGTTAAGGTAGTTCTGTCCCTTATATATACCCATTTCAATGTGATTCTTTTCGTTTCGTCTTTTTTATCCTTGGCTATGACTTTTTCTTTATGTTGCACCAAACTCTGATTCTTCTTCCGGCTGATGTTATACTGATCCGGTGCAATTTTTTTTTTTTTCTCATGAAGATAAATTTGGAGGAATTTAATGATCTCTCCCATGCAATTGGGCTCAGATTTAAGAAAGAGGATTCTGTAAGCACACTTGCCGAGTTGAAAATCAACTTCCTTGTTGTTGTCTCACTTAAAACATGCTCTCCCTTTTGCAGGCATCCGTTTTTGAGACATGCCCTTCTTTCTACCACTCGCCTCTGTCCGAGAAGCTGAAAAACTCCGTCCGTAGCTCCACTTTCGAATATATTGTTGTGCTTAGTCTGGTCCTGAATTTCATCGCTGTAGTTATCGAGACTACGGTATGGTTCGTTTTCTTCATGAGCTTGTGCTACTTGGTTTTCTTTCGTTCTTTCTTTTTTTTAGGTAGCTCTATGCTACTCGGTTGGCAGCTGATATTTTCGTTTCTGCTTTGCAGCTCGATATAGAGAACAACTCTGCTCAAGCGGCTTGGCAAAAGATTGAATTTGTGTTTGGTGAGGTTCCCCGTCGGTATTACATGGATTGAGGTTATATCATTTTCACTCGACCACTGACCACACTTCCATGATCAGGATGGATTTATGTGGTGGAAATGGCGTTAAAAGTTTATGCATTTGGGTTCTTGAATTATTGGCGAGATGGGCAGAATCGGTTTGATTTCATCATCACTTGGGTAATTGGTAAGTTTCCTTGATCATTTCGAATGTATGTTATGTTATTCAGTTTTCACTTGTCGAACTTATTATAATGCCGGCTTGAAACTAGTGAGGTATGGATTCGTTTTTGTCGTAGTTATTGGAGAAACAACGACTTTTGTCTCCCCGAGTTGGCAGACTCTCCTTTCAAATGGAGAATGGTGTGAGCCTTTCACAAATGAATTCTGTTTCTCGTGCTTTTTTCTTCGTCGACGTCTCATTTTTTTTCTGTTTCTTTTCATCTTGCTTTCTGCAGGATTCGTTACCTGTTGATAGCAAGGATGCTAAGATTGATCAGGCTGTTGTTGAAAGTTAAGCAGTATCGTGCTTTTGTTGCCACGTTTTTAACGCTGATTCCCAGTCTAACGCCGTTTCTGGGAACCATATTCTGTGTCCTGTGCCTCTACTGCTCTCTTGCCGTGCAGGCAACATAGCTTCTTCTTCTTCTTCTTCTTCTCAGTTATTATCGTCGTTTTCGCTGTACTTTCAGATTCCTTTTGATCATAAACTAATTTTTGTTTTGTAGATCTTTGGTGGTATAGTTAATGCTGGGAACCCGAAACTCAGTGGAACTGATCTCGAAGATAACGAGTATCCTTTGCATGATCGACGATTTTTAAGGTTACTTTAGCCGGTTCTTCTTGAAGAGTTTCCTTGACAGAGATTTTAGCTACTTGTTGTTCAACTTCAACGATTATCCGAGTGGGATGGTGACACTTTTCAACTTGCTGGTTATGGGGAATTGGCAAGCTTGGATGCAGGTAACGCGATCAATCCGAACCACCATCGTTATCAGTTAAGTCGTAGTTTGCTTGTCTAATTTTTACGAACTCTCTCTCTCTCAGAGCTACAAGGAGTTGACGGGAACGGTCTGGACTTACGCCTACTTCATCAGCTTCTATCTCATCGCAGTCCTCCTCTTACTCAATCTGGTAAACAACCACCACCATTTTGGTAGTACGACATCCGAAGGCCTGTATCGGTAACTCGACGTTTCCGTTGTCGTTTCAGATCGTGGCTTTTATCCTGGAAGCTTTCTTCGCCGAGATGGAACTGGAAGAAACTCACGAGGGAAGAAGCAACAGCAAGCTGCTGAGGCGTAGCGTGAGGTACGTACTACGTACGTATCTATCTCGATTAAACGGCTGCTGTTAAATCGGTGTGTTGTGCAGCACGAAATCGAGGAGCCAGAGAGTGGACATCCTCCTGCATCATATGCTGAGTGCAGAGCTGAGCAGAGCCGGGGATGATGAAGTTTTATGAGGGGGATGAAAACGATAACAAGAACGTATAAGGAAGAAGGGGGTAAAGTGTACTACTGAATTGTGATTACGAGCAATCTGAAGTTAGATTTCGTGTTGAAAGATGACGACGTAATCTGCTGAAATCAGGTTGTTTCTCATACTTAATTCGGTACGTGAAGGGGGCCACCGTGAAGAACACGGCATGGGAGGAAAAGATAAGGTTGAAGAATCTGAGAAACTTTATTCAGAATGTGCAAAGTTGGTAAAAAAAGCAGAATTTGGGTTCATATTGGGGGGCCAATAATTTGCAATTCGCTGGTGGTTTGCTGTTGAAGAAGATGAAGAAGCCGTCAAGGACAAAAGTGTACGGACGGAGAGAGTGATGATGAAAAAAGGCGCCGTTACGGACCAAGTCACGCAAGCCCAGACACACATGCCAGGAAATCCGAGATTACTGTCGGAGGATACTCCGCCGCCGCCGCCGCCTGCAGAGAGAAGTGGTTACGTGATTCTGACCAGGGTTATGAGCAAGAGAAGGACGTGGGTCTGTGTCTTCGTCTCCGTCTACGCCGTCCTCCTCTCCCTCTCCTGGAATCTCCTCAAATCGGTCCTCTACTGGTGCGAAACCGAACCTTCCGTCTCCCCGGATCGCTCCGGCTGGTCGGCGCTCTACGCGTCGCTGCTGCTGGGAGCCGCTTTCGGGATCCTCTCCGTGGTCGCCGCGCTGTCGGTCGCCGTTCCCGCCACGTTGGTGACGTGGATAACGGTGCTGGTGCTGATGGCGTTCTGCGGGAAGCCCAGGAAGGCTCTGGTGGCGGATGGCAGGAAACTGACGGCCGATATTACTGGATTCGCGGCGAGGATTTTGATCAGGGAAGGGAAAGCCGTCGCCGCCGTCTGCGCCGTCGTCGGATACTTGGCTCTCGCCGGGAGGAGGAACTACGAGAGCGAGAATGGGGATTTCGAATGAATGAATTTTCCTTTTCTAGGGTTTTCTTTCTTTCTTTTCTTGTTATTTGTAGAATTATCCTAACAAAACCAATGTGGTGTACTGGTCTTTTTTTCGTGATTATTGAAGAAGCTTTGAGGATTGATTGATTGATATGCAGAAATTCTCCGAGTTAGGGTTTCGTGGATTTCTGCATCTTCTTCTTTCTCCATGTCGTTGAATGCTTTCAAAGAGGCGTTGAAGCCCTGCAGATCGTCGTCGTCGTCGTCCTCGGAAGGATCTCTCGCCGCCGCTTCTCGTGTTTCCTCGATCTCGCCGAGGAAACCTCCGAAATCGTCGATTTTCCGGCAGATTTTGCGTCTCCGCGATGATGAATTTCGCCCGCCGCCGCAGACGAAAAGAGGTGCCGATTTGAATTCAGGAACCGAAGGCGGCGGTGGCGGTAAACGAGATGAGAAAAAATACGGCGCGGTTGAAGATCTCGATCTAGATTCGTCTCGTCGTCATGACATCGCCTGCGAACCTCTCCGCCTCTCTCCTTCCGGCGAAGTCCCCGTCGTAGAGGTAGGTAGGTAGGTAGCTATTCATTACGATTCCTTTTCCTCCTGCAGATTGTTTGTGTTCTTTACATTCTTCGATATCTGCAGATTCCTGCATCTGTGAATAGCAGACTCCTGGAACACCAAAGAGAAGGTGCGAAATTCTTGTACAATCTGTACAGAAACAACCACGGAGGGATTCTCGGAGACGACATGTACGGATCAGCTTCCTTCAATTCAGCCTCTCCGATTGTGCATCGATTTTGTGTGTTTCATGGCTCTTTGATTTCTCAGGGGATTGGGGAAGACGATTCAGACGATTGCGTTCTTGGCTGCTGTGTACGGCAGAAGTTCATCATCAGATTCCCACGTAGGGAAGAAACGACGCCTTGACAAAGGACCTGTCCTCATCATTTGCCCCAGTTCCGTCATCGTCAACTGGGAGGCCGAATTTTCCGGCTGGTCCTCGTTCACGGTTTCCGTCTACCACGGCCCGAACCGGGACTCGATCCTCGACCGGATGAAGAGCCATGCTCTGGAGGTCCTCATTACCAGCTTCGATACTTACAGGATGCAAGGTAGCTTGCTTTCGGATATCCTCTGGGAAGTTGTGGTGATCGACGAGGCGCATAAGCTGAAGAACGACAAGTCGAAGCTCTACATCGAGTGCTCGAAGATCAAGACGCCAAAGCGCTACGGTCTCACCGGGACCATCATGCAGAACAAGATCATGGAACTGTACAATCTCTTCGATTTCGTAGTTCCCGGGAGCTTAGGTGCCAGGGATCATTTCCGAGAATTCTACGACGAGCCCTTGAAGTTCGGACAGAGATCCACCGCACCCCAGCAGTCCGTCGAAGTTGCAGAGGAGCGGAAACGTCACTTGGCGTCGGTTTTAGAAAAATACATGCTGAGGAGGACCAAGGACGAGACGATCGGGCGCCTCATGATGGGCAAGGAAGATAATGTGGTGTTCTGTTCGATGAGCGATATGCAGAAACGGGTTTACGAGAGGGCTCTGCAGCTACCGGAAATCGAATGCCTCGTAAACAAAGACAGGCCGTGTTCTTGCGGAAGCCCTCTGAAGCAGTCCGAGTGCTGCACAAGGACGGTACCGAACGGCGTCATTTGGTCTCATCTCCATCGGGACAGCCCGGAAGAAGGGTGCGATTCTTGCCCCTTCTGCGTCGTCCTTCCCTGCCTCGTCAAGCTTCAGCAGATCAGCAATCACCTGGAGCTCATCAACCCGAATCCCAACGACGATCCCGATAAACAGACGAGGGACAAAGAGTTCGCCTCCGCCGTGTCGTCCTCCTCCTTCCCTGCCGCTCAGGATGACGGTTTAGGTTTCATGGCACTGAGCGATGCAGAACACTGCGGCAAAATGCGGACCTTGGAGCGACTGCTGCGATCATGGATTTCGAATGGCGATAAGACTCTTCTCTTCAGCTACTCCGTCAGGATGCTGGATATTCTGGAGAAGTTCGTCATCAGAAAAGGGTACAGTTTCCTGAGGTTGGATGGTTCTACTCCGGCGGCCCTGCGCCAGCGTCTGGTCGATGATTTCAACCGGAGCCCGAGCAAGCAGGTGTTTCTGATATCGACTCGAGCCGGCGGGCTAGGCCTGAACCTGACGGCTGCGAACAGGGTGGTGATATTCGACCCCAACTGGAACCCCGCTCACGATCTCCAGGCGCAGGACCGATCCTTCCGATACGGCCAGACGAGGCGCGTCACCGTTTTCCGCCTCCTCGCCGCCGGTTCCGTCGAGGAACTCGTCTACAACCGGCAGGTTTACAAGCAGCAGCTCTCCAACGTCGCCGTGGCCGGGAAAGTCGAGAGGCGGTACTTCGAAGGAGTGCAGGTCCCGTCAGTAGTGAATTCTTTTCTTTCCCTATCCCTCCGATGAAAGGGTTTTGCTGTACTTACAGGATTGCAAGGAGTTCCAGGGCGAGCTCTTCGGAATCTGCAACTTGTTCGCCCATCTTTCCGACAAGCTTTTCACGAGCAGAATCGTGGAGAGAAAAGCAGGAGGAGGAGCCGATCCAGATCTAGGTCAGTGCGTGTGTGTTTATCAGTGACTGAGCCGTGTGTATTATGTATATATATATATATACGGCGGCAGGGATTGTGTACGCTCATCGGAATGAGGATATCGTGAACTTGAGATCATCGGAATCGAGCTCGAAAGGAGAAGAAGTGGTTTCGGCATCATCGGATGTGAAGCTGATGTCGTCGCTGATCGGCATGGATGAAGCTGAGTTGAACAAGTTGCTTCAGAATGAATGATGATGATGATATATGAGAAATTGAGAATGGGTAAAATCACTAATAAGTCTAGCTTATTTGTATTTTTTTTTACCTTCTGTTTCTTCTTTCGATATAGAGACAGACAGACGGTGGGGTCCACACGAATCGGAACAATCAATCCGGCCTTGCGATCCGATCCGACGGCGATGAGATGGGGTTGACGTTTCAAACCCCCCCGCGTGCTTTGTAAGCTAAGAAGGACCACCACTAATTCCTACTTTTTTTTTCCCTTCTCTCTCTATAAAGAGCCGGCCTAACCGGGACCGGTGCTGTTTCATTATAGCAATTCCGCAGTCGAATTCTTCCCCCAAAGGTATGAAACTACTCTCTCTCCTCTGTCGTTAATTGCGTGCGAGATCGGTTTTTGCGCTTCTTTTCGTCAATTTGTTATTGATGATCGCGGTTGAATTCTGTGCTGGTTTCGATTTGATTGTTTTCTTTAGGTTGAAAATTATTCCGTCGATCTGTGTTCATCATCATCAGCTGATTACGATTCTCTTCTTGTTCTTCTTCTTAGGGCAGGTTTTTGCAGCACAGAGGCTTTGAAGAAGAAAAAAAAAAAGCTCAGTTTGAATGGTTGAATTGGAAGTAGAAATCCGTAGCGCATTCGATCCATTCGCCGAGGCCAAAGAAGACTCTGATGCCCCCGGAGCGAAAGAGTACATCCACATCCGCATACAGCAGAGGAATGGAAAAAAGAGCCTGACCACGGTTCAAGGACTGAGGAAGGAATTCAGCTACGAGAAGATCCTCAAAGACCTCAAGAAGGATTTCTGCTGCAACGGCAACGTCGTCCACGACAAAGAGCTCGGCAAGGTCATACAGCTCCAAGGCGATCAGCGCAAGAATGTTTCCCAGTTTCTGATCAACGCCGGCCTCGTCAAGAAAGATCAGATCAAGATTCACGGCTTCTAATCCGATCCCCTCCAGGTCACTTACTTAATTCATGCGTCTCCTTCTTCTTCTTCTTCTTCTCCTGCTTCGCCCTCTGAATGAGGTGGTGGTATCATCCAATAATAAATATCAATAACAATCACCAGCTGCTGTGCGTGTGTCGTCTTCTTCAGGATCATCATCATTCATCATAACACAGAATATAAAAACCCCACCACCACTTACTTTCCAACATCTTGGGAATCAAATCTCCAGGCGGACGCAAGTTGAAGCAACAGCTGTTCAGGATTCGGTCCTTCCCAATCCTCAGGCAGCTCCATGGAACTCAAATCTTGCAGATTCACAACGATCTCCCTCTGAACTTCCATGGGAATGTCGACAACATCAGCCCCATTTTCCATCACGATATCTGCAAGCTGAGGAGTGACACAGACAACAAACACACAAACGAAGTGAAGATTTTTGATCAGTAACCAAGTGTATTTTGTAGTTAAAGAGTTGGTGGTGGGTGGTACCTGCTGGATCCAAAAGAGACAGAGATCGAATAAGTTCGGGTCGACGAGGAACTGCGAAACTGCGACGACCGCCTCGACGGCTACGTCGTTGCTGAGCTGATCGATGACGGGCCCCGACATGTCCATGAGCTTCACGAGCAGCGCGTCGTCCCCTATCGACAGGACCTGCGCATACGCGGAATCCAGATCGCCGTTCTCAAGTGCGTCCATCGCGTTGCTCCACGAGTTCCACACGGGGTTCCGATCCTGGATCGCTGCTGCTGATGCTCCGTCGTCGTCGTCTGCCAACGCTTCCGCCGTCAACTCGCGGATGCCCGGCATCCGAGCGCTCCGGCCGGCTCCGTTTTCTTCGCCGGCAACGCGGATGGCTTCCAGCGTCGCCTCGTCCTTCGAAGCCTGCCACACGCTCCTCGCCGAGGGCCCCTCGCCGAATCGAACCGGCCCTTTCTCCCAGCCCCTTCGGCCTCCGCCGGCGGCGTGATCCGATTCGTTCTCCCTTTCACCGTCGCCGGCCCTCCTCGAGCTCGTAGTTCCGTTTCCGTTTCGACCGTGGGAATGGAAGTTCCAAGAATTCGACGACGCGTCGGGGGGGGCCCTCCGAGAAGAAGAAGGGCCGCCCCCCCTCGGAAACCTCTCGCCCAGGTTGATCCGGCCGTCGCTGCCGACTCTTCCGAACTTGCCACCGGAATAATATTCAGACAAACAACCGTTGTACCTGCCGCCCAAGTACCTACCAGAAGATCCCTCTACGCCGCCGACCAACGAATTCCCACCGCCGCCCCTCTTACTAGACGATAACGATAAATCCCGGACCATGTTTTCAACAACCCTCTCCAGCCCGTGCACCCGGTTCTCCATCGTCACCATACTATCATGAGAACCCCCCATAAAATCCTACGAGGAAAAAACACATGATAAAGATTCATTCACGCAGAAACGCATCTCGAGCAAGCAATATGGAGTTCCGGAAATACGAAAAAAATCGATGATCACCTGCAGCATGTTCATCAGATGAGCCTGTTGCCTCTCGAGATGAGATAACTGCCTCTGGATAGCCAACCAATTCCCTTTGTTACTAGAAACCTCTGGATAAACAACAGCACAAGGGTCCTCCCCCCCCCTGCGATCATCGTCATCGCTCGAATGGGAGTTGAGGCCGGCGGTCCTCTCACCTTGCAGTCCCGATGATCCCCCCCCGCCTTCCGTGATTTCGGAAATAGGGGCAGCGGCGCATCGTCGGGGAAGTATCACTTCAACGGGGATGTCGCCCGATCCTCTTGTTTCTTCTAGCTTTTGAAAGAACTCGGGATTCAATTCTTTGTCGCTGAAAGCCGGTGCCTTCTTCTTCAGTATCCCTACGGCCTTGTCGAAGATATTGTTACCCTTCACTCTGGCGTTCGGATCGGAGGGCGACAATGCAGAAGAGGATGAATAATCCTTTTCTGGGTTTTCACCCTCCCTATTTTTTCCATCAGCAAATTCAGAAGCATCACCATCTTCAAGGGAAAAGAGCCATGAGATAAGCATTATAAAAAAAACAAAAACGGGTAATCGCCATTCGAGTGTTGAAAAGATTCAATATGTTTTTTTTCCTACCTTGGAATGAAAATTTTTGATCATCCGAAGATCCATCCGCGTTTCCGGAAATTTTCTTCCATAGCTGCAAAGCTTCATTCACACTCTCTCTAGCCGGTTTTATCTGGAAATACGACGAGAAGAGCCAAAATTTGCATTTTCCCCACATGATACACAAAACATAGCGGATGAACTCGGGATTTACCTTATCAAAACGGCAAGTCTCGAGCACCTTCACTGTCGAAGCAGCTGCTTCTTCCGTTACTACGCTAGTTTTCAATCCCAATACAACCAAAGAATCCGCTGCTGCCTTCCTGGTGGCCCAATCTGAGCTGCATAAACAGACATGAATACTCTGCTGCACAGCTTCAAAGCTTTGAGGCGTAACTGCTCCTACCTGCACGTTTTGCAGCCGCTAATTCTCTGATCCAGAAACACATTTATCGAAGATACAGCAGCAAGTAAAGATACTACAACAGTCCTTCCAATGGTGAACCGACCTGTGACAAGCTCGAAAGAGCTTGCAAGAGGGGAGCCTTAGCCATGAAATTGGAGCTATTCAGATACTTACAGACCCTCACAACGAGCTTCTGGAAAGTACTCAAAGGGGGTTCTGCAGCACATTCCACCACCTTGGCTAAACCCAATGCCGCTCCACCTTGTGCGGCTTTGTTGTTCTCATTCATGGCCTCAAACAAGGGCTTCACAAATAGGGAGACCATTCCATCTCCACCGACGCCTCCTCCCTTCATATAGAGCCCCGCCAGGGAGCCGATGGTGTCGAGGCAAGCATCTCGAACCTGCGAATCCGTATCCTTGAGTCTCTTCACAATGTGGGCGATTATCTTGGTGAGGTGCGTGCCGGCGGAATCGGAGTGAGCAGCGCAGAGGGCTGCGAAGAGGTGGACTCCCTCCTTCTTGACGGCAGGTTTAGGATCGTTGGCCGCATCGTAGAGGCAATTCAGAAAAATGGAGACGCCGTCATTCGAGAGGGCGTGTATGATCTTCTCCAGGTCCTCGAGGGCGATGTGATGAGTATCGCGGTCGGCGAGCCTGGACAGGGAATTGAGTATCTTCTGCTTCAATTCGACCATCGCCAAGTGCGACGAGAGTGAAGACGAAGAGAAGGACGATCTCGGCGGCGCCGGCTGATTAGCCGCCGGCGTTTTCAAGGGCTTCGCCGATTTCTGTTGCGAACTCATTCCGACTCCGCCGGATAATCTCTGAATCTGATGAACAAAACACAAGGGCAAAATACAACACCGATTTGTGAAAGCGACCGCTCGAAAACTACCTCCAGGTTGAAGATCGTAGCAAAGTAGATCTATGGAGCCTTCTTCATCTCTCCATCATCAACCTCCACCTTTTTCGTTTTTTTTTTTCAAAAATTGATGAGTGGGGCCCACCCTTCCATTTTTATTTTTTTTTAAAACAATTTTTTTAAACGGATTATTATTGAGTTTTTTTGTAAAATGAAAATTAGTCCTCTAAAATTTTGCAACGGATGAAATGAAAATTTATGCTTCTCTATCCTCTAAAATTTTGCAAAAAATGTCCCTCATGTTTCATAATGACATTTTATAACCTTTTTGTTTCAAAAATTAGTAATTTATACCCAACGCAGTTAATTAACGAAAAAATTAATATTTTTCGTTGCAATTTATACCCCTTATGTTTCATCTTTAATAATGTCAAAATATATTCAATTCTATTTGATGACGTCATTATACGTTTGACGATATTATCAATTTAGATATAGGGTTTAGAGTTTAGGGTTTAGGGTTTAGGATTTAGATTTTATGATTTAGGATTTAGGATTTATGGTTTAGGTACAGGGTTTAGAGTTTAGGGTTTAGAATTTAAGGTTTAGGGTTTAAGGTTATAAATTGCAATTATTAAAGAAGATAGATATTTTTTACAAAAATCGAAAAAAAAAATATAAAATTCAATAAACCCTTCTTGTTTGCAATTTACAAAATATGAAATTAATTATGAAATAACAAAATATGAAATTAATTATGTATAAATGATTAATTTTTTTTTTTTTTAAATTAGAAGAATATCAATATTTAAAATTTAAAAAATTTAAAATATCAAAAATATATATTTTTTCAAATAATTAATTAGGATTTTCCATTATTTATCATAACTAATAATTAATGGAAAATAAAAAACAGTTGTCGCCCGTACGATGACAGAAAATCGCGAGTTGGGGACAATTTAAAAAGATGAAACAGGAGAAAGGAGACAGATATGGGGGACTGAGGGCGATAGGAAACAGGAAGGAGGAGGAGGACCCATAAACGCCATTGATAGAGGACCGAGAAGCTCCAGATCTCGATCCTCGGGGGGACCGCTTTCGCCTTAAATAATGTAAATGATTCGATTTTTACCAGTACCTGGTTAGAAAAGCTTCGAGAATCGCCATCCATGTCTCCTCCTCTGGTATTAAATGCAGATCCCTCTCTCTCGGACGCGGCGTTTCCTTGAATCCGCCTGCTTTCCGGCTCGCCTTCCTGCTGCCTTCCCGTCGGTAACGGTTTGAGTTTCTCCTCCTCCTCCTCCTCTTTCGCGCATTTTTCAGGCTCGCATTTTTTGTTGCCCTAGCTAGGGTTTACGAGAAATTGCATCTTCTGTGTCTTGTTTTGCTTTCTGATTTTTCTCTTTGATATTTTACCTTTCTGGCTCGCCTTCCTGCTGGCCTTCCGTCGGTAACGTCTTTGAGTTTACAAGAAATTGCATCTTCTTTCTGATCTTGTCTTTGATTTTATGTTCATTGCTGCATATTTCCCTGCCCAGGTAGTATGATTCAGACACTAGAAACAAGAAGGGATGGCGATGGAGGAGGAGGAGGATCTGTGAAAGTCGGCACGACAGGGACGATCAGTGCTCTCATGTCCAGAGAAATAGACTCCCCTTCTTCTTCACGCCACCTCCCGCCGCCGCCATCATCGACGAATGCCGTCTCCGGCGATAATCCCGACACCAAAACTGCCGCCGCAGATCAAGCGAGCAGCAGCAGCAGTAAGAGCAGCCGGACGAGGCACTCCAGCCGGACGACGACGAGGAAGCCCTCCAGCGTCGTCGAGATCGTCGACATAAAGTGCGGACACCCCGACAAAACGTGGGTCAATCCCATCGCCAACAAGCTCAAGAAGCTCACTTTCTCCAAGTTTTCCGAAGCAGCCGCCATCTAAAGAAACAGAGCTCCTCCCCCCCCTTCCGGTATTTATCTTATGCATTCGAGCTCCGGTAATGTCATATGAACCTCCTTCAACATCTTCGCTTATCAATTATAAACATCATCAAGTCGAAGGAACATTTATTCGATTAAAAACGACGACAATAGGTTCATTTTCCACACCCATGAAAGATAGAGAACATCCAGAAAACATTAAACATGGCACTCACAGAGCGACGATGCGGCGACACAGGAAGAGGAGGTATTCCACACAATCTATTATATGACTTAAAGAAGTCGATTCGACGACATTGAAGATCGTAGCGATATATATAGATGTCGTCAAGGCTCAGAAACCATGAATCTTTATATTATCCTTCTTCACAATTCCAGCCTGTTTTCAAAGGGTTAGTTAGTAGCCTTCTTTTAAATGATTTGAAAAGTTGCCACATTGTAGAGAAGATTAACGAGTCGCACCTGAACGAGGAAAGTCGAGACGTTCTTCCTCTGATCGCCTTGGAGTTGAATAACCTTTTTTTCATGATCAAGTGAAGGATAAGAAAAATGGGTCAGTTTTTTTTTTTCGACGAAATGAGTGTCGAAGGATTCGAAAAACGACGATTTTCAACCTGCCCTAGTTCTGGGTCCTGGACAACGGTTCCATTGCAACAGAATTCTTTCTTAAGGTCCTTCAAGATTTTGTTGTAGCTAAACTCTTTCTTCAGTCCCTGAACAGTCGTCAGGCTCTTTCGACCATTACGCTGCTGGACACGGATGTGAATGTAGTCCTTCGATCCAGGCCCGGAGTTCTCAGCATTTGCATCGGCAAAGGGATCTGATTGATCCCAGAAACAAGACGAATATCATACGAAGATAAGAAAAAAGAAGCATCCATTATATATAATCATCAAACACCACAAAGCATACCAAAGCTAATGGGAGTCTCAATGTCAAGATCTGACATGAAATGAATTTAATGCTGCAAATCTGAGCAGGACTCCTCTTTGAACCTGTTGAAAAAAAGAAACAACCGTAAGCAGAATTTAGATCCGTGGAGAAAACTCAAATTATACCTATTTCCACGATTCAACAACACGCGCAGAAGAATTACGAGGATCGATTTATACACGAAACCACGAGACAAGAGAGATATAATCCAATAACTCACGATCCTTTAAAAAGAAAATTAATCCAAAACCCTAATAATCAACACGATTACCGAACTTTCCAGTTTTCTCGTCAACAAATTTCAGAGATCGAGCAAAAGATAATAATAAGGAAACCAAGCAAACGCCCGAGCGATTTCTTACGATTGAACACGGCGATCCCAATCAACGGAACGAAACGAGAGCACGATAACCGGTGGGGGGAGGTCGGCCAGATATATATATTGAGAATCAACGGTACCTGTGGATGCGAATTCGATACCGAGAATCATACCCTAAAAAAGAACGGACGGTGGAGATATTTTGGGCCCACGATGGATTTCTTCAAAAGAAAATGGACTCTCCCGCAGTCCATTAAATAACAGCCCAATTAAATTTATAGTTTGTGACATAATATTAGATTTTTAACAATTTTTATCGTATAAATTTTATTATATTTATTTAAAATATACAATTTATGACATATATGATTGTTGTTTTACAATTTCATACTATACATGTTATAAAAAAAATTACAAATTATATCATAAGATTTTTACATTTTATATCATATATGTTTTTAAACAATTGCAAATTTGGATATAACGAAAAATAATCAATGTGGTATAAATTGTAAAATATAAAACAACTGTGATATAAATTGTATACTTTAAACATGTATGGTAAAATTTGAAATTTTACAAAATATACGTGGTTTAAATTGCAAAAAATCCAATAAAATTTCAAATTTGAATTACTAAAATACGATCATTTTAAGGATTTATAACAAAATATATTTTATTTTTAACATATTTATTGCATTTTATAATCTCTTTATTTTTTATTTTTACAAAAAAATACTCATATTATTTTATAATTACAATTTATATACCCTTATATTTTCCAATTTCGTTCGATGACGTCATCAATTCGGATATATTTTGCCAAAAAATAAAACAATAAGGGATATATAAATTGCAACGAAAAATGTTAATTTTTTCGTTAATTAACGGCGTTGAGTATAAATAAATTGCTAATTTTTGAAACAAAAAGAATATAATTTGCAATTATGAAATAAGAGTATTTTTTACAAAAATAAAAAAGAAACGAAGTATAAAATATCAAAATACCCATTTTTAAACAAAATATATCAGTAATTTGAACAATGTAATTAAGCTCTTAATTATGAATTCAGTAATTAATTAAATCCTAAACCACTTTATTAACTTTTTAATTGTCCCACACGAAGTAACCAAACCATTGAAATTAAAAAAAAAAAAAACATAACGAAGAAGATGGATTTTCAGAAACCTCCACGAAGACGGAGGACCAGGTGGAGAGTAGATTCCTTCTGAATGTTATAGTCGGCCAAGGTCCGGCCGTCCTCGAGCTGTTTTCCGGCGAAGATCAGCCTCTGTTGGTCCGGCGGGATACCTTCCTTGTCCTGGATCTTGGCCTTCACGTTGTCGATGGTGTCGGAGCTTTCCACTTCTAGGGTGATCGTCTTTCCGGTGAGGGTTTTCACGAAGATTTGCATTCCGCCGCGGAGGCGGAGGACCAAATGGAGGGTCGATTCCTTCTGGATGTTGTAGTCGGCAAGGGTGCGGCCGTCCTCGAGCTGTTTTCCGGCGAAGATAAGCCTCTGTTGGTCTGGGGGTATTCCTTCTTTATCCTGGATCTTGGCCTTGACGTTATCGATTGTGTCGGAGCTTTCAACCTCAAGGGTGATAGTTTTGCCGGTGAGAGTTTTCACGAAGATCTGCAT
>KE530850.1:0-12344 GCA_000441915.1 Genlisea aurea | reverse complement strand
TTAACGGCGTTGGGTATAAATTGCTAATTTTGAAACAAAAGGGGTATAAATTGAAATTATGAAATAAAATGTGTATTTTTTGTAAAAATCGGAAAGAAATGAAGTATTTTTTGTAATAAACATATTATTATAATAAATTATTTATTAAAATTCAATTAATAAAATGAAAATTTAATACAAACTGGGGAGTGGGGAGTAGGTAAGGGTTTTTCAAATTTTCGTCTGGGGCATTCAAAGGTCGGTTATTACTTTCGGTGGTTATCAAGCTCTGGATGTTTGTCAGGTAAATCGCTAGCAAATTTTTTGATTTTTTTTATGGTTCTTGATCGATTATACATCTGTTTTTTTTTCGTTTCTAGTGCTTAATCTTGGTTTGTCGTTAAACCTTTTGTCTTTGGCCGCCGACTCGCTGTTTGCTTTAATATTTATCGGATATTTGAACGGCATGTGAGAAATGAGTTTATTGTGCTGTTTGGAATCGAGGCAGAAGGCAGGGATGATATATGGTTTTGGTATGTGTATCGTGAAATGAATTTCAGTTAGAACAGGCTTTAAATATGTAGCACGCACTTTTAATTTCTACCATCAAGCTATGTCGAGGTAAACGATTGACGTTGGGTGTTTCATTCGATTTTTTTTTCCCCCTCTTATGACGTTTTTGTAGAAATCTTGGCTTGAAGTTTCATTATGGGATCCTCGGAAGAGGAAGGAGAAATCGTTTCTGATTCTGTTACAGACTATGAATTCTTGAATGCTAAGCGTGAGTTGGTACCATTTGCCAAGCTAAATGTGCAGTGGGACAAAGGGAAGGTGGACTGTGGAGAGTCTAGCCAGATATTTCTATCTGGAAAAATTGATAATGGGCTAAGGAATATATATTGTGAAGTTGTTGCTTGGAATTTTGATCTTTCAAGTAAGAATCAGAGGCCTCAGATTTCGGTGTTCTCTATCAATGGTAACTGGTTGAAGCTTCAGAAGCCAAGGAGTCGCTATCGGGAATTAGTTAGAACCATTCAAATATCGGTGAACTTCTTACATTTATGTAAATGGAGTCCTCAGGGATCAGAGAGAGCTTTTTGGGATCGCCTAAGTAAACTTTTCAGGTCAGTATTAACTGATTTATTTAAATGCCGATTGTTTATTATATTTATATCTTCCCTCTATTTTTTAGCATGTCCGAAAAATTGCCCTCTGAGGATGATTTGCAAGGTCACTTAGCTTTAATTACAGAGGCTGTTAAGAGAGATGCAACATTGTCAAACTGTAAGGTTGGTGGTCTATCTTTGTTGGAGTATGTAACAGATTAGGGGTTTGGTCCAGATTATCTTACAGTTTTTCGATCTGGTGGTTCTATTTTTCTGATAGCGACTCCCCCAACCATGATACATGTTGTTTCTGATAGCTCTATTTGTGGTTTATGGACAGGTTTTGACTACAATCCTTGAGGGAAAACCAGGGAAAAGAAAATTGGTTAATGAGGTTGTATTCATGTTTTTCTCTTGCATATATGAGTATTAAGGTTGTGCTTTGCTATGCTATACTTGTATATTTCTCTGGGTTAATGAGGTCGTATTTATGTTTTTCTCTTGTATATATGAGTAATGAGGCTGTGCTTTGCTATGCTCTACTTGTGTATTCTCTTGGTTAATGTGGTTTCTAGACAATGTTTTTCTATTATGTATCTTAGCAGTTAAACTTAAGAAATTAGTCTAGTAGTTTTTCTTCTGATAGTGCTTCTTGCTAGGATACAAGGCCTTCATTCATAGTTGATGACAATGATGAAGTTGAATACGAAAGTCAGCCTTTGAATATGGATGAGCGACACAATTCTGATTGTGATGAGAATCAATCCGAAACTGATGAGGATGATTTTTATGATCCAATGTGCGCTATTTGTGATAATGGTGGCCAAGTATTGATGTAAGCTACCATTTTCTTTCATATTCTCGCGATAAATCGTATTCAGCGCAAATTGCTTTTTGTCATTCAAATAATGTGCAGTTTAATTTAAATTTAGGTGCGATGGAAAGTGCCTGCGATCTTTTCATCCAACTGAAGCTGATGGGCGTGAATCATATTGTGATACTTTGGGCTTTACCATGGAAGAATTAAATGTATGCTCATTGCTAAACTCTGGACTTGTCTCTTACACCGTTTTGACTTGTCTCTAGTTGTATCTTTTTATTACCATATGTAATTTGTTAAACTGATAAGCTGTAATTTGTTAAACTGATAAGCTGTAATTTGTTATTTGTAATTATAGGATCTGAATTCTAGTAAGTGGTATTGTAAGAATTGTGAGTACAAAAGGCACCAATGCTTTGCCTGCGGGGAATTAGGATCTTCTAATGAGTCTTCCGGTGCAGAGGTGCGTGGTGTGATCTTTTTGGCTTTGGGCCATGTTTCCTTTTCTTTTTTTCTTTTTAATTTTTAATTTTTAATTGTTAATTTTTTTTACTAATGAATGCATCATGTCTTTGTTTTGAGGGGAGATTGATATGCTTCACTAGCAACTTTTTTTGTTTTTGTTTTTGTTTTTATATTTATATTTGACCATCAAAGTATTGGAACACATTATAGATACTTTTAGTGATTGTTTTATTTTTGGGGTGCTTCTAATATTTGAATAACACTCAAAATTAAAAAGGGTTGAAGGACTTGTTATTGAAGTCTTCTAATGTTGGATTTCAATAAGGATATAATGCGTGAATTATGTTGGATTTCTAATACATTCTGATGTAGCTATGTTCACTTTTCAACTATTGCCCCCCAAGGATTGGAAGGTTCTTTTTGATATTGTATCTATACGCCACTAATTCATTCTCTATCACTGCAGGTGTTTTGTTGTGTTAATGGAGCTTGTGGATACTTTTATCATCCTCTTTGTGTTGCGAAACTTCTTCATCCTGGGAATGATACGGTCGCTAAAGAACATGCACAACGAATTGCTTCTGGTGAACAATTTGCATGTCCTGCTCACAGATGCCATGTCTGTAAGGAGTTGGAAGTTAAAAAAGTGCATGACTTACAATTTGCTGTATGTCGCCGTTGTCCCCGGTCATATCACAGAAAATGTTTGCCGAGGTCCTCCTGGGTCTTTTCTAATTTTGATTGAGGCTTTGTTTGCACATTGTTTTCTGATTGTGAATTCTATTGTGCATGAGAAGAAAGATTTGCTTTGGAGATCCAACTGGACAAGTACTACGAAGAGCTTGGGATGACCTCCTGCCCAACCGTATATTGATTTATTGTTTGTGAGCTGCTGAAGATTCCTTTTTTTCTTTTTTTTTTGGTTTCATCATGTTTCTAATATAACTGTTCTTGAATAAATTTCGCATTTTCTTATCAGAGAACACGACATCGACCCAGCTTTTGAAACACCTGCTAGGAACCACATCAAGTTTCCTGGTCTGCAGCAGAGGAAATGCCAACCAACATCTAGCAACCAAAGCAACCAGAATCTGCAACCAACATCTAGCAACAAAAAAGATATGCTAAAAAAAAGAGTTCTAGTCACGGAATGTAGCACAAAGAAAAATTTATCGACGCAACCTGTTAAGGCTGAAAAGTTGGGTATGAAATTTCATGCACAAGTGTCCACAAGAAAGCTGAAAGTTGGGAGGAATGAAAATTGCCTTGAGGCGAAAGGGTATTCAGGAACTTATGGAAGGGATATGGCGTTGGGTGATAAGCTATTTGCCACTTTTTTTGGCCAGGATCCTGAAGAGAAGATGTCTAGCCAGATAAAAAGTCTTAAGAGTGAAAGCAGGACGACTAATAAGGTTAATCGTGAAGCCAACAGCGTAAAAGATTGTGATGCTCTTAATATTGATGGGAAAAGAAGGTGAATATTTTTAAATCCATTTCTCATAGGTCTGAAGTCGGGTTCTTTAAAATTTACTGACTTTGTTTCCCATGTTCGACAACCATAGAATATTGACCTTGATAAAGGTTACTTCATCTTCCATCACACTTGAAGGAGTTAGGCAGCAACATCGTGCCCCATCTACACATTCTCAATGTTCCTCTGATAAATTTGTGACATTGGGAAAGGTAGAGAAAACAATTGAGGTATGAACCGCTACTTGCGTGCTTTCATATGTTTTATGTTCCCATTTGATGTTGCTAGTCCATTGCAGGCTTTAACTGCTGCACTGAAAATACTAGAAGGGGGTGGCAGTATTCAGGATGCCAAATCTTTTTGTGGTGATGATCTTCTTCTTCAAATTCACAAATGGAAGGTGAGTCATGCTGTCGTTCTTGTTAGAGATTTGTTAAGCTGGATATCATTTTGAAACATAATTATTTTTGTGTACTCTACTGCACATGGATGAACGAGGAGCAGTTTAATGCCTCTGCTGCTGACTTAGATGCTTAAATCAGTATAATTCATTTATTGCGTTTATGGCTATATTTTGTTATTAATACCCAGAATCAATAGTTAGAGTAAGCATATTGTTGTAATTCTTTTTAGCTGTTGATTGGTTGCCATAACTGTAGTTTGTTTTTTGCTTGCGTTAAGGTGCTTCGAAGTGTGATGCTAATTTTCCAAAAGTGAACACTGACAAAGCGCCACGATTTTTTTTTTTTTAAATTTTATTTATTTATTTTTTCTATGCTTGTATCTGAGTAAGATTTTCATGTAATCATGTTATTTTCGTGGAAAACTGAATAATTCATTGAAAAAAAAAACTTGGGTTATATACCTAAGTTTTATCTCTGTTTTTAGTGTAGCTAATATTAGTTTGTGTTAGTATACTTTCTGGTATGCTATGAAAGTCATTTATACTTGATATTTAGGATTCTTGTTTTACATTCATGTTTATTGTTTCTGTAGGAAAAACTCAAAGTCCACCTTGCTCCATTTCTACATGGAATGCGCTATACTTCATTTGGCCGCCACTTTACTAAGAGAGATAAACTAAAACAGGTTAGTAAATATCTTGTAGCTGTGTTTACTCGTAGTGTATGGTTCCTGAACTATATATCTCTGGCTCTACACAGAATAATTTATCTGGAAAATGTTTTGAGTATATTTATGCATCCCATAAATGGTGCTCTGTCAGCAGTTTTGCTATCTGGTGGATATTGCTATATGGAATTAGTGTCATCTGTTACTATACTTGGTTTGCGAAAGTTTCATATATTGAGTTTATTTTGGGGGTCGTGATGAGACCTTGCAAGGCTTAAAGCTGCTAGAAAGCCTAGAATTCGTCCCTTCACGAATCGTTCAATGGAGAGTTCTATCTTTGTTATTTTTCTATTTCTCATGTTTCTGTAATTTACATGCAGATTGTTGATATTCTGCACTGGTACATCCAAGATGGTGATATGGTAACCCATTGGCAGCCCTTTCTTTTCTTAAGTATTGAAATACATGAAAAGACCATATATGTTATGCTGCTAGAGATTCATGATAGGATGTTTATATTAAATATTCAACTTCTTGTTCAGAAACTTTTACTTAGTGCTGAATGGTATCTAAACTTTGCTTGCGAGCCTGTAATCTGCTAGCGGAAGATTTTTTTTTTTTTTTTGTAACACATGAAAGATTAATTCAGGGATAAATAACAAACATCTTTCTCTATTTTTAATAGCTAGCTAAGGATTCTCAATTAACGTGGAATTGGAGCTTGCCTTAGGACTGTACATTGTTTATCTGGTTTTTGGCTGCTCATACTATAGTTTGAATCTTCCTGTCTTGTAGTTCTGTGATGCCTGAGTTTCTGATGTTTTGTTCTTTTTTGTTTTGGTCAGCTTGTTGATTTTTGTTGCGGTTCAAATGATTTTAGCTGCCTCATGAAGGAAAAGCTTGATGCTATGAAAAAGAAAACATCATTTAAAAACTATGACATACTGCAACCAAAGGTGAATTTTTTGTTAATGAAAGTCATTTTGCAAGCGTACTTCTTTCATCATGTTTTATGTTTTGTGCACCGCAAAATATGCCTCCCTTTTTCAAGTTTTTTTTTTTCCGTGATTTTAGGGTGTAGTTGGTTTTACGTCTGCTATGGTTTGTTTGTTTGTTTGTGATGACGCAGTTAGAAAGAATCTTTTGGCTCTCATTCTGCTTTGGTCTAATATGTTTTTATTTTGAGGCTCGACAGTTTTTTTCTACCTCAAAAAATACATGTTTTTGTTTCATCTTTGAATTTTAGTTTGTTCGATGAATCCGTTTTTCTAGCTGAATTTCTTGCTGAACGAACTTGCACAATCTTTATATTTGTAAAATTTTCCGTGGACTTTGAAAACTTTCTGTGAAACAGAATGACTTCAATTTTGAGAGAAGAGACTGGATGTCTGTGAAAAAGGACGAGTTACCGGATGGATCCCAGTTGGTGAGATTATCTAATTTTGAGATTTCTCTGTGATTAAGGTTGTCATTCTTTTGACTAATATTTATATTGCTTACTCTTCTTAATCTGCTGGAGATTATGGGCCTCAATCCGCCTTTTGGAGTGAATGCTGGTCTTGCCAACAAGTTCATTAATAAAGCTCTCGAATTCAAGCCGAAACTTATGGTTCTTATCGTTCCTCGGGTGACGCAGCGGTATCTCGATTGCCACTGAATTCTATCATACAAGTTTTCCCCAAAGTAGTTTTTTTTTTTTCATTGCTCTCTTTTACTTACTGATCAGGTTGGATGAGAAGCCATTCCCCTATGATCTGATATTGGAAGATTATCAGATGTTTGCTGGAAAGGTCTGATTTTTATCATATGATCTGATTTTTTTTTTTGGCTTATTTGTTGTGTTGATTTATTCTATCTTTTCTCTTTTTTGTTTTTTTCAGTCGTTCTATCTTCCCGGATCCGTGGATGTAAATGACAAACAAATCGAGGACTGGAATGTGAATCCTCCGGGATTCTATATCTGGAGTCATCCAGATTTTACTTCCAAGCATGTGGCCATTGCCGAACAGCAGCAGCAAAAGGGCGGCGGCGGTTCTTCTTGTGGTCCCGCCGTGATCGCGAAGAGACTCGACGAGAATGACGAGAAAAAGATGTTGCGTGCATCCGGCTCTTCTGAATCTCGTCGCAAGTCGTCCGACGATCCGAAGCAGGGAGACAATACTATGCTTCCGGCGAAACGTGATGAAGCCGCAGCCGCCGCCGCCGCCGCCGCGGTCGAAGTCAAGGCGGTTGAAGCGACGAAGAAACAGGAATCCGCTCCGCCGCGTGAAACTTCTTTTGCCTCCGAAGACAAGAAGAATCAGATTATTACGTCCGAGAAAAAGCCGACGGAGTTCAACATGAAGAGGGCGAGGGAAGTAGGATCAGATGATCCCGTTCAAAAGGGAAAGTCCCCTAGAGTCGATCCGAAGCAACAGCAGCGTGGGGCCGCCAACTCCTCCTCCTCCTCCTCCTCCCGAGCGGGACGATACTCGCAGCAGCAGCCGTTTTCGAGTCAACATCAGGCGGATAAAGTGGTGGACGATTTGCTGATGCGGTATTGCAACAACTCGAGCAATGCAGTAGTAGCAGCTCCTCCTCCTCCTCCTCCATATTATTCGGAGGTCCCGTGGTGGGATGCGAACTTGCATAGCAGTTGGAGTCATGCGTATCCTCCTCTCGACTATGTGAATCATCATCATCGTCATCCTCATCCTCCGCCTTTCGTCGAGCGTGGTCGGCCTGAGTACGCTGCCAGGATGGTTCCATATCAGCAAGGCCCTCCTCCTCCAGGAGGGTACCAACCTCCGCATTCGGCTCCTGGACATCATCAGCAAGGTGGCGACGGCGGCGGCGGCTCTTTGGGTTTCAGTCAGTCGTCTTACCGGCCCTTCCATCCGCAGAACTCTTCGGGATGGCTCAATGATTGAGGGTACGAAACATTGTTTGCTTCTTCTCCTTTTGGCTGTGTATATATATATGTATATGCTGCTGCTATGCTTGCTGATCTAAATGCTGCTGATGAATGATGATGATAAACTAGTTTTCCGTTGAAAAACTAGTATAATGACGAAATTAATCATATGACTTTTTTTTTTTTGGTCAACGGTATTAAAAAAAAAAAATCATGCTGGAAAAAAAAATATGGTGGAAAAAACGGTCAACGGTATGAAAAAAATTGTAACGGTAAAAAATCATGGTGGAAAAAAACGGCTTAAAATTGTGTTCACTGTTCGGCATTATTTTTAGCCGTTTTTTCCAACAATGATTTTTGACCGTTACCATTTTTTTTATACCGTTGACCGTTTTTCCAACATGATTTTTTTTTTGATAATCCGACGTGATTTATAGCTATAGCCGTTTTTTTAGCATGTTTTTTAGCCGTTTTTTTCCACCATGATTTTTGACCGTTACAATTTTTTTTTTTAATACCGTTGGACCGTTTTTCCAACATGATTATTTTTTTTGTGGGCTCAATCGGTCTGTATTTTTGGAATTCATAGAAG
This sequence comes from Genlisea aurea, assembly GCA_000441915.1. Classification (NCBI taxonomy): domain Eukaryota; kingdom Viridiplantae; phylum Streptophyta; class Magnoliopsida; order Lamiales; family Lentibulariaceae; genus Genlisea; species Genlisea aurea. The sequence continues at coordinate 3,947 of KE530850.1, read as the reverse complement.
CCCAATAATCTATTGGGCCGATTTGTTAAAATATTATGACTGAAATGATGATGATCATAACGGCGTTGCGTTCCTATAAACCAAGTCATTTCATCGCACCTTTGGGGATCCAGAATCTCGCCAAAAACCACCTTCCCAAGGCCGTACTCTACCGCGGAGCTCATCCACCGATCACGCCATTTCCCCCCATCGTGAGTTCCGATTTTGTTTCCCGCGTTCAATTTATTTTGCATTTGGATGTCAAGATGCCCCACTGGGTTTGTTTTCTCTGTTTTATCTGTTATCAGGATGATATTTTGACGCCCCGTATGTAAAATCGATTTTCAGGAGAAAGTATCGATCCGTTGGTGGTACTCAATTTCGAAATGGGTTTCTTGGTGACTTCATTGATTTTCTTGGTGGTAGGGGTTATTGCATCACTGCTCATGAAAATCTGCTGCAACAGAGGGCCTTCCTCAAATCTGTAACCCCCCCCTTATACCAGATCCTCTCTCCTTTCTTCAGTTTCTGCATAACTTTAAAATATATCAAAAAATTTGCAGGTTACACCTTACTTTGATCATTACAGCAACAGTGTGCTGTTGGATGATGTAAGTTTTGGTAATCTGATAAAAACAAACAGTATGTAATTCCCTCTTTCTGGGCATATCAAATAATAAACACTGCTGATGATTCCATATTGTGTGTGTTTGTTTGCAGGTGGGCTATCGTTTACTTAGCCCAGATGAAACCACTTATCGTTCCCATTTTGAACGACTCAGAATAATCATAAGGTAGCAGCCGTATTGATGATTGTTGTGGAGAATAAGGGGGGGAGCCACTGCCTTCTATCTAAATCCATTTATGAATGTATCTACCATCTATGTATGTATTTTCTGCTGAGCCTGTTTGAATTTTTTTTAGTATTGAGTCGTCTCGACAATGAGCGGGTAGATATGTTACAAATTATACCATAGAATGATGGATCTGATCAGAGGAAGGTGGAGAGCTCAGGAGAAGGTACGAAATTAAACATGCTTTCGCCGAAGTAGTCGAGCAGTGCCGGTAACAGCTGATAACAACTCACTCTTTCCTTCCATGCCTGATCGAGAGAGACCGCCGCCATCTTCGCCGTCACTCCTTTCGAGCCCACGGTATCGACTCGGCTGCTGCTGCTGCTGCTGCTCGGCCCATCGGTGGTCTGAAGAATGTTCGAGGGATATCCACCGCCGACGTCCATCTGCTGCTGCGAGTTTATGGCCGCCATGGAACTGTCCGTCGCCGGCTTCTTCAGCGGCGGCTGCAGCATCGCGTTGTCGATGCTGGCTTTACGCTTGTCTGTGCAATAGGAAACCGTTGGCCGAGGGAAAAGTCGAGTTCGAATTGAAAGATGAGTAAAAAAAAAGAAACATACTTGGCGTTACCAGAACTTTGGTGTTGCTCCGGGAAGAGATGGTACGCGCAGGGGGAGACGGCACCGGAGGCAGCCTTTTTAGCTGGTCGTACACGGAAAGGCCGGCTGCACACTGAAGAACACCATGATTATCATCTACGGATCTTCACAGGATGAAATAATAGCATGTATGATAAAAATCTAAAGATTTTTTCCCCAGAAACCCCATGCTTATAATCGAACTCTGAACCAAATACAATGCGTATTTTCGTACCATCAGAGCTCCGTATACGAGCCGGGCTTCATGTCTTTTCACCTCATTCTTCTGTTTTTCGAGTTGCATTTCCGGATCCAGAAGCCGCAGATAAGATTCCAGGTTTGGAAGGATGAGCAGTCGAACCTGATAAAATTTGGCATTCGAGAAGGACGATCGCCTCGGAAAGAAAGAAAGAACGAGAGAAAGAAAGAAGTGGCAAATACCACATTAGGTCCAAGGGCTGATAGACCTTGTATAGCGCCGAAATGTTGAGGGAGAGCTTTTGATGGATCCAAGAAAGCATGCAGTAACGTCTTGGTTACTCGCGGCTGAACATTGTGATAAACATGGCCGAATCTGTAAACAGACGACAATTTATATATCCGAAAGATCAAATAAGTTCAAAGTCATCAACAAAGAGTCATAAGTAAGCATGAATGAGTTCTCAAACCTCTTGCATATTGAAGCAACAAGTCGGCTTGTGAAATTTCGAAGATGCCAATGGTCGTCCGAGACCTTGTTTCCTAATTTTTTAGCAACTAAGCACGTCATTACGGAGGGCATTAACTGGTGAAGCTATACAAAATCAGGAAAAACAAAAAATCAGAATACGATTCACATCATCAATTGACAACCAGGGAAGAGTTTTATATGAGAAAGTTTGCAAAATCTAAAATAATATAAGAGAAAGCATTACGGGTGAACCATAAACACGGTCACGGACAAAACTCAGAAAGGGATAAAACCTTACATAAGGCTCAACGTGTATATGTGGATTTTTAAGAAGGCTCCAGACGAGACGCATCAATGCAAAAAGGAGGGTATAATTACCCAAGTTGCGAGAAACCTGCCACAGGTAAAATTGATATTCATTGCCTAGAAATGAAGTTAGTGTCTTTCGACACGAAAAAAAAATCAAGTACCTCATCAGCTATGAAAAATGTGAAGTATGGTACTAGGGGATGAATCCCCGAGTCCGTTGCCAGGCTCACCAAGGCTCGCTTAAACAGCACAGACTCTGATCTTGTCAAGGTTAACTCATTGATTTTTTCAAAGTAGAGCTGCATCCATAAGCCATTAGAAAGTATACCAGCTGTTACGGTCAAGTTTAGGAATAAAAGAGCTACGTAATTAATATAGCCATCCATCCACAGCACCTGAAGTTCCCTAGAAAGAACATGCTTAATGGGTGATTTGATATCAACAGGCACTCCATCGTCTTTGGATTCACTCTTTCTGTTTTCAGCGGGCTGCGAAAGTGCTGCCATAATGAAAGGATACTTTGTCATGAAAAGAGCTATTCGAAGTAGAGTTACAAAAGGCATGATAATGCGTACTCTGGAGAGCCTCAGGAGGAGGATTTTCAGGGATAGCGGGCTGGACCCCTTCAATAGCTAACCAGTGAGCAACCACTGAAGGTTCTAATGGGACCTTTGGTAATGGAGCTTCAATCACCTATCATACATCAGATAAAAAAAAATGAATTGAGGCCAACAAGTAGCAGCCCCCCAGATATCATTTACTTACATCCTTGAATTCCACATCCTTCTCTTCAATATAGAATAAATCCTTGTGCCCTGCAGCTCTTCTGAAACGCAGTGGATCTCCAGTTGCAAAACCATATATTGGCTGAAAAAGAAAAAAAAAAAAAAATTCAATTCAGAAAAAGAATAACGAAGCCATTATCATTTCCAGCCACGATACCTCGACGTTTCTCAATCCAAGCGCACTATCGACATCATCGGTGGTTAAAGTAGTCTTGCGGGAGTGCCGCATGCATTTTATAGCTTCCTGCAACCAAACTAAAAGAAAAAAAACTGAGCCACCCAGGTTTCGTACAAGAAACCCCCGGAATTTTTTTCAATACGCAAAAACCTGCATGATTTCGCGAACGCGATACTCCACATCGGCAGCGAGGGCAGGCAGCACGTCCGGCGACAAGTTGGTGATGCCGATGCTCTGCGCAATCACCTCCATGGTTTCCTTCGGAATGATACTCATCTCCGACCGAATCCCTAATTCCCGACTTTCGTATCAGGGGAATTTCGAAAAACAAAATGGGGGAATCGATTTACATAGTCACATATACATATGGGCTCAAAGGGGGCTTATTGGGCCTAATCATCCCATGTACGGAATGAGACTCCATTGACAGACAAACAAGGTTCAAGCTTAGGAATTTGCAGGTTAGGCATTCCCATTTCCCATCCTGAAAAGTGAAAACGCATAAACATTCCATTTCTGAAGAAGTGAAAAAAAAAAAAAAAAAAAAGAATCTATTTTTACTCTTTGGTCCTTCCATTCCGTTTTTGAAAAAAA
>KE530841.1:0-15415 GCA_000441915.1 Genlisea aurea | reverse complement strand
TTTTTTTTTTTTTTTTTTTTTTTTTGGGGTCACAATTTTTATCATCTGTAGAACTCCCTTATCGACGCTTGACCAATCCCTCTTCTCTCTATTTATCTTTTACAAAACCCTAATCAACCTGCCCATTAATCGAAAACCCTAAAATGTAGAATTATTTATCATGTATTGATTTAATGAGCAGTAAAATAAAAAATCCCATCAAATTCTTCTTTTATGGAAACGGGCAATAGCGTCACTTAATTATTCACTTCTCTAAGTTCAACGTAACCCCACCTCTCTATGTCATCATCATCATCATTCATCTTTATCAATCATCTCCCTTCAACAACGCCATAAACAACAGCACATATTCCAGTGTGTGTGTGCGTTTCTTCTCAGAAATGGAGAAGGGCAATGCGTGTCGCACCAGCTTGAAGAATCATCAGCAGCAGCAGCAGCAGCATAAAGTCAACGTGGGACAGATGTTTGACCGGTTTAAAGTCAAGGGTTTTTCATGGGATTTCAGTTCTGGCTTACAGGAAGGAGATTTGGTCGCAGCTGGATTCTCGTGGCCGCCCAGAAGTTACTGCTGCAGTTTCTGCAAACGAGAATTCAGATCTGCTCAAGCTCTCGGCGGTCACATGAACGTCCACCGCCGCGATCGGGCTCGACTCCGGCTGTCTCCGGTGAGGGATGGTGCTCAGTTCTCTTTAATCCACTCAAAGCTCGACCCCTCGAATACTGCTTTCAACACAAACCCTAATTCCAATTCCAGCCCTAGGGTTTTCTTCAACCCAATCAGTATTGGAGTCCCAACTGAGGTCCATCAAATCGATGATGAGACGAAAATCGGGGGGTTTCAGAAAGAAAAAGTTGGGGAGGGAAAGCAGGGCGATCAGTTGGTTAGATTGGAGTTGGAAATTGGGTTGATTGGAGAAGCTAAAGAGGAGTTGGATTTGGAACTTAGGCTTGGATACAACAATTAAGGGGAGCTTCACTTATCGTTATCGGTCTATTGTTCCATCAAAAATGTATCTGTGATGATCGAATATGTATTCCTTCTTGAACCCTTAAATTTGATCGCCACAAAAACCAATTTGGGGTTTTCATCACTTCATCGCTCATCAGTATGTTTCTTCATTGTTTCTTCTTTTTTCGTGAAATTTTGTGTGTACACTGTGTACAGTGTACATGAATTTCTTTTCTTGGAAATTATTTAATTTTGGGACTATTTTTTTTATTTTTTTTTATCAGAATATGATAGATAAATTATATATTTATAATTTAGAATTTAGGGTTTATGGTATTGAGTTTTAGTAGTGATATGATATCATGATTTCGTGTTTAAAATTGTAATTTTTTTTTTTTTTTTAAATAAGGAATGCTAAAAAGATACATTGACGTCATTGTTGACGTCATATTTAAAGAATGACCCAGAAAATGGATTAGGCCCAGAAAATTTTTTTTCTTGGGCCAGGAGTGATCGGCCCAAATGGATTAGGCCCAGAAAATGGACCCAATAACTGGCCCATTACAACAATCATGCGTCATGTTTTGATTGATATGAGCTGCCTGAAGGGGGGGAATCGGCATGTTTTGATTAGGGTTGCAGATTTCATTTGCAGAGAGATGAGCCCGCGAGTTGAATCGGCGTCAGCGAAGGGGAGCGGCCAGCTGCGGCGAGCTGGTGAGAAGATGTTAAACGGCAATTCCAGAGAGGACTTGATCGGTATGGATTAGTTGAGCTTGGTTGTGGTATAAGTATCCATCAGTTCTCTAAAATATAAAAATGATTCATTGGCATTGTGTAAATTAGATGTTGAAGAATCGCGGTCGCATTACAGCAATGACATCGCGAGAAAAGAGATGGGCTTGGATTGGATGCTTCATCCAAAGAGCAGTATGGAGAATATATCTATTCAGTCTTCTTCTCAACATGAACGAAAAGAAACTTCCCCTGAAACGGTACACTTGCCTTTCATTCATTATGTATCTACCTCATATCTGGTAGTATAATCCAGTCCTCTGGTAGCTGTATTTGTGTCTTGGAACTCTCATGAGAACGTGGGTCATTTTAGCTTTTTAATGTTTTTTTTTTGTTTTTTTTTTCTCGCCAGATAAAGAAGGATAACCCCAGAGAAGTTAATCCTTATCTGAAAGATAATGGGAGTGGTTATCCAGAAGAGGGTGATCTTATGAAGAATGATAACAAGAGTCTTCTGTCCAGTTCTGTGGTTGGTGATGGTGGCGCTAGCTGGAGGCTTAAAGCTTTGAAAAGAGCACAGGAGCAAGCAGCTCGTGAGGGAAAGAATTTTCAAAATGTACTGATTCATCATATCCTCGCCACATAGCTATTTATTTTAACACTGCAGATTCATCATATCATCTGGAATTGATATTTCTAGGTGGTTGAAGAGCGTTGGGGTTCTATAGGTGATTTTGCCGCTTCCGTTGCGTCTCAAGAGGTGGCACCAACTTATGCTCATCTTCATTCCATTAAAAAACGCAGGAAAGGACCGATTGATGATGTCGTTTCTGAGAAGGTAATAATTTTTCACGATTTGCCGGAGGAACTTCTCAGTATTCTCGAATGGGAAATTTTCGTTTTGGTACCAATGTTTTTCATCATTTTTCAATATTGGTATTTAGTTTTGAAAGAGATTAGGCCATTATCAATCTCACTGATTCTTATATATTTAAAAGAAAAGTGTTTCTTTCATGTTAGGATATTGGTTCGAAAAGCATTGGAAGTGATCTCCAAAGGGACCAAAAGATGAGGTTACCAAAAGTCGATCATTCCTTGTCTTGGAGAAAGTCTGGAAGACAGAACTTGTCGGCTAAGGATTCAGCAGTTCTCTCGGCTGCAATGTCCAATTTAAATAAATTTTCCAATGATGGGAGTTTCATGGACAATTTTGTTCATAAAGAGGATAATTCTTCTTCTTCTTCAAGCAAGCCCTCTACTTCTCCAGCGAGAGTTGATTCTTACAAATTTTCTTCCATTGGAAAGGCTGATGATGCAGGACACGTGAAACCGGCATTAAGTGCTAATCAATTAGCTGCCAAAGCTATGCAACTACGCATGAGAGGGAAGCATGAAGAAGCAGAAAAATTGATGGTAGGAAATCTACTTTTGTGCTATTCATTTTATTTCAATAATTCTAGTCACATATCTGCCGCTATCTTTCGAAACGGGTCTTTTTTTCTCGGAGCTTTCATTGTTCTTGATACAGCTAATACTGCTAATGCGACCATGAAATACTGCGCACCCGTAAATATAATGATGATCTTATTGTTTTATTGTTTTATTTAAGACGGAAGTGGAAAGTATGAAGGAGAAGCATGACATAAAATCCGACTCGAGAACACCACGAGTTGATGCGATAACGAGCAGGTGCTTTGTGTCGCACTTTTTTTTTTCCAGTCTATAATGATGATCCTTCTCGCTCTGCGTTTGTGTGATATTAGATTCACCTTGCATGAAAGATCTGCTAGAGAAAGGAAGAAAGAGGATGATGCTGATCTGCATCTTGCTCAGAAAATTGTTCGTAATCGTGGTTCATCAAATCTGGTTGACGAAGAATATGATTTCGATGGCAGTCCGAGGAGGAAGGGCCGTAAGAAAGGAGGCGATCGCAATCAGAAACCATCCCAAATAACGAATTCTGCTCGACCATTTACATCTCAGCAGGAGCGCTGCTCCTTTTGTTTCGAGAGTCCAGCAAGGCCCAAACACTTGGTTATCGCCATCGGAAACTTCGCCTACTTATCTTTACCTCAACATCAGCCCGTGGTCCCTGGCCATTGCTGTATTTTAACGCTACAGGTGAGATATTTCGAATGTTTTTTCAATTTCAAAATGAGTGGTTTCTGAAAATTTGCTTGGTTTTTTCAGCATGAGAACTCAACGAGAAATCTTGACGACGATGTCTGGGAGGAAATACGTAACTTCAAGAAATGCTTGATTATGATGTATTCGAAGCAGGAAAAGGACGTTCTCTTCATCGAGACGGTCGTACAAGTAGCACGACAAAAGCGTCACTGCCTCGTCGAATGCATTCCTTTGCCTCAGGATGTAGCCAAACAGGCACCTCTGTATTTCAAGAAGGTGAGAAATCATCATACTACTAATTAATTCTCATGAAGTTTTTGTAGTTGTCATTTGTTTCTGGTTGCTGCAGGCTATCGATGAAGCCGAAGAGGAATGGAGTCAGCACAACGCGAAGAAGCTGATCGATACGAGCGAGAAGGGACTGAGAGGATCGATACCGAAGAATTTCCCCTACTTCCATGTCGAGTTTGGTCTGAAGAAGGGATTCGTCCACGTGATCGACGATGAAACCGAGTTCGAAACTAGCTTCGGCCTGAATGTGGTGAGGGGAATGCTGCAGTTGCCGGCTGAGGATATGCATCGGCGTCGAAGGCAGGAGACGTTTGAGTCGCAACGGCGAGCCGTGGCCGACTTTTTGCGGGATTGGAAGCCATTTGATTGGACAAAGCAGCTGGAATAGAGACCAGGCAGTGCAATATTCCATTATCCATACTATGCTTGAAAATTGAAAATGTTTTTTTTTAGGGAAACTACATGATAGTGAAAATTAAATAAATTTAATTGAGGATACAATTGCATTTAAAAATGTATTATTAGGCATTAAATAACGAAATGACTTATTGAACAGTTTATGCATAAAAATGACATCTATGCTAAAATATAACGAAATGACACCTCCAACCCTTCGTTTAATAACTAAAATAATGAAAAATTTATGCTTAAAATTTAAATAATTTTTTAGAATAGTTCTAATTTTTTATTTTTTTTAAAAAAAATAAAAACAGTTTTAAAAAATTTCATGCACTGCACTGTCTTAATAATGGAAAAATAATATTTATTCACGAGTTGTGGTCAGAGTTTTCTGGAAGAGTCTAAGGCGATCATCTCCCAGCCTCGTTTTATATGCAGAAGTTTTGTACTGGCTCCATGTGAACTCCTGATACGAGCTTTCTTCGCCTTCCTCCATTAATGAACTCACTGCGTTGATCGTCTTGTTCAACGGTGGCCCACCGAAGAACACCATCGAAACCCTACTTTTCTCTCCCTCTCCTCCATCCCCCACCACCACCCGGTGCTTCGCGCTTCGAAATCTCCCGTTCGTCATCACCTGAAACCATCCCCCACCCCCCCATTTTACCAGCCGACGTTGAAAACGAAGAGGCAGGCAGTTGACTTCACCTGTAAGACGTCGCCGACGTTGAAGAAGAAGGCGGTGTGATCCGGGGGGACGGAGACCCAGGCGCCGTCGCGGAGGCAGATTTGGAGGCCGGAGATGTTGTTGGATCGAAGGACGGATATGATTTGTGGGTCGGTGTGTTCTCCGAATCCGATCAAATTCCGGCGAACCGAACCGCCGTGGTGTCGGACGGGAGGGTAGTGATTCAACCTGAATAAGCAATCACTCTTGTCGTCGTTTATCAGTCGACTCAAACAATCCTTCTCCCCGATTTTCATCTCCTGGCTCAGCATCTCCAGAGCTTCGCTCGCCATTTTCTTCACTTTCTTCACATACTCCTTCACCAGCTCACTGCCGATTCATACACACCATTAAGGAAGGGAAGGAATCATTGGTTGAAGAAAAATAAAAAAAGAAATACACAGTTCCCACCGGAGACTCTCCGGGATCCCGGAGAAGAAAACTGGACAAGCGTCGAAAAGCAGGTACTCAACCCATCCCATGTCCCCATTCGACCCGATTTTCTTGTTCCCGTAACCGAACGGATCGGCCGGCCCAGATTTGTCCTTGTCCATTTGCGGCAATTTGAAGTAGCTCAACGCCTCCGCTTCCATTTCCTCGAGAAACTCCATCGGAATACCATGGTTGATAACTTTAAAGAACCCAAACTCTTGGCAAGCTTTCACAATCAGAGGTTTAGCTTCCTCGCGTCGCGACAGATCGATCACCGGAATCCCAGACGAGATCGCTGCCGTCGATTCCTCGCATGATCTGATGTAACTCTCCAGAATCTCCGGCGACTGAACCACCACCATTTTTCTTTTCTTCCTCGTGAATATCTATCTATCTCTCTCTGCCGGAGCAGACCAGGCGTCGTTCATATTAATATACAACAAAATTAGAAGATTCAAATAAAAATTATCTATGCTGACGTGGCGGTTGCATGGAAGAATTTAGAAAATAAATAAATAAATAATATTAAATTATGGCGTTAGTGTGCGCGTGTGTTGTCACTCAAAAGTTTCGTTCAATAAATACGAATTTGATGGGTGATAACAAAGTTTTTCTTTCCCCTTTGCCATGCCGCGTCCATGCTACATAATAATAATAATAATAATAATAATAATAATAATAATAATCATGATGATGAGGATGATGCTTACTTTTACAATATCCATATTTATAATATATTCGTTACGTCATCAAGTCATATTTATAACCAACGAAAATGAAATTCGGTCGTATTAAAATAAATATCCACGATGAGATAGATTCTAACGAACTCACCTAGTTTGTATGTTAGATTCTAACGTCTGAAAGATAACTGAATTAGGTCAGCTTGCAGACCAACCAACCTTATAATGGAATATCCGCTGGTTACATATATATATTTAATGAAATAATATAAATGGATTAAGGGAATTATTTGGGATATTAATAGCGTAAGTAAGTAAAGTAGTCAATTTGGGGAATGGGATAGATAAGAAGAGATGGCATATCGTATTTATTAGGTGTGGGGATGTTGAAAGACCAAGTTCAGTGTACAGATAGATAGATGGTCACAATAATTGTAGTCACTTAATTTGTATTTTTTAAACACATACCAATAATTATTATATGGTGGTGTGGTTGTCATTAAATTAATCGTTTTATAAATTTGTATATTATCCATCATTGACTCTATTAATATTTCAATGCAATTACACGCTAAAAAACAAATTAATCTAATTTTTTTTTTTTTTTTGATGAGACAAATTAATCTATTTAAAATTACGTCCCAGGACCCTAGTGGTGGCTAGTGGTGGGCTCATAACTGTGACCTATGCTGCTTGAACAGATTATTGTCAGTGACTAAGTCAGAAATTGTAATAAATTTCACATATTTTAATATTTCATTACAACAATTGAATAATAAAATTTATTTTGTAGGTTGGTAGGTATTATTAGAATTAAGTCATTAAAAAAAAAGGTGGGTATTAGAATTTAGAAGCCCAATAAGGGTAATACTTATCGAGGGCGAAGATTCTAATTTCCGATGGGATGGCATTGCCCGGAGGGGTGGTTATACTTATCGAGGGCGGCGGTGCGTCGGAATCCGGTAGAAATATTGCCGCCGGTGCCGGTTTTAATTTATTCATCGCGACTGTTGTTATTCTTTCAAGTATTACAGTAGCGTGGGGTCGACCCCACTGGTAAGTGGTAACTAGGTTTAGGGTTGCCATCTTTGGTCAAACCCTGTTGGATGAATCTGATTGCCTCGAAGAAATTCGAAATCCAACCGTGCATATTTGGGGGGAGGAGGAGGGACTGCTGAATTATACTTTTTATAGGCATCGTTGTTATTGGCATATGCTCGTCGAAAATGTCGAGATCGTTGCCGTATTCAATGGCAGATTTACCGTACGACAACGCCAAGTTCCGGCATCGATCGTTGATCAAGGTTTTCGTTTTTTTAGTATTAAGCATCCGCTCTGTGTTTTTCACTTTGTGGAAGATAAGTTTTCTTTGGTTCATCTTTATATGCTTAGTTTCCACCATATGAAGCTGTTGTTTTCTGGTTTCTAGACTTGTTGAGATTTCGGAGAGACATTTCTAAACATTTTACTAGCTGAAATGGATTGCAAGGCTCAGACCCGAAGAAAACTGCTCTCATATTTGTGTTAGGAGATGTTTGTTCTCGTGTTTTTTGGGAATCAATTATGCCCAATCTATGTCCTTGACCTCTCTGTTGATAGTTTTTCCTCACTGTTATCAAGTCATTCTTTGTTTTTTTTTTCCCCATCAGGTAATCAAGAACAGTGTTCTGTTTTTCAATATAAGACGGTGGTGCAAACAATGCAGTGCTGGAAAATTTCTCATTCTATTGCTGTTCTGCGGTGTTGGTTATCTCGTGCTAGCACATAATAGGAATAATTCTTCTGATCCTGTAACCGTGAATGTTGGAACAGAAGAAGGAAGAAGCTTTTTCACAGATAAAAATGGTAGATTTCGAAATTTCTGGAGAAAACAACCCCGGCTTCCTCCTCGTTTATCGCCAGACGAAATGATGTCTAGAAATAAGACTGCTTCTGGCCCTGATTGGAAGGCTAGACAAACCAGAGTTAAAGAGGCATTCATCCATGCTTGGTCAGGTTACCGGAGATATGCCATGGGACACGATGAACTTATGCCGATAAGCAAACGAGGAATCGATGGGTTGGGTGGTTTAGGAGCCACAATTGTGGATGCTCTTGACACCGCCATGATAATGGGAGTTGATGGAATTGTCAATGAAGCAGGAACATGGATTGCAGAGAATCTTTCTCAGAGAATTGATGATATAGGTCAAGTAAATTTATTTGAAACGACGATCCGAATAGTGGGCGGTCTTCTGAGTGCTTATCATCTAAGTGGAAATGGACATTTTGGTGGTAGTGTTTCTACAGGACCTAACAGGGACATATATCTTGAAAATGCCAGGAAGTTGGCTGATCATCTAATTCTTGCTTTTACTTTGAGTCCATCAGCGATCCCGTATAGTGATGTTGATCTTCATGGCCGCACTGCTCGTCCTGCCCCTGACGGATTAAGTTCCACAGCTGAAGTTTCCACTCTACAGCTCGAGTTCAACTATCTCAGCACTTTGACAGGGGATTCCAAGTACAAAATAGAGTCCATGAAGGTTTTGGAGCACATGAAGACCCTTCCAAAGGTCAACGGGCTCGTTCCCATATACATAGAGTAAGTATCATGTGCTCTGAATTGCTAGAACATTCTTACTGATGCCTACTATGATTGATTGTTTCGTTCCACCAATGATTTTTTTTGGCAGCCCCCGCTCTGGTGAATTTAGTGGGCATAACATTAGACTTGGATCTCGTGGTGATAGCTACTATGAGTATCTAATGAAGGTGTGGCTTCAAAACGAAGGCAGGAATTTGACATATTTGCATGATATGTACACCGAGGCCATGAAAGGTGTTAAAGAACTTCTTGTTCGGAAATCGGTACCCAATGGTCTGGTTTTTGTTGGAGAATTGCCACAAGGACCTAAAGGTGAATTTAGCCCCAAAATGGATCACCTGGTGTGTTGTTTTTTTCATTCCATAACAGTAATGTTAAGTTGCCGCTGGATGATCACGATAACTGGGATTTGGTTGTGTACGGTTCCAGGTTTGTTTCCTCCCAGGTACTCTTGCTCTTGGTGCTACGAAGGGCATCACAAAGGAAAAGGCTATGAGAGAAAATCTGCTGTCGTTTCAGGATCTGGAGAACTTACAGCTTGCTGAAGATCTAACCAAGACTTGCTTTGAGATGTACTCAGTAACTTCCACCGGGCTTTCTCCGGAAATTGCCTACTTTAACATGGAGGTTCTCATCCCGCCTGATCTCTCTGTATTTTTTTTTAGCTTCCTGTCGTTAAATCGTGATTCGTGAATCAGGGGCGAAGTCGCACCATCCATAGTGAGGAGGCAAACGCCAACTCCAGATACGCAGACGACATTATCATACAACCAGCTGATCGCCACAACCTGTTACGTCCGGAAACAGTGGAGTCCCTGTTTGTTCTTTTTCGCATAACGGGAAATCCAAAGTAAGTAGTTTTAAGATGAGCAAGTGTTTTTGTGTGTTTTTTGTGTTGATGAGAAGAAAGAGAAGCAACAAAATTGGTGGTGTGCTGCAACAGATATCGTGAATGGGGATGGCAAATTTTCGAGGCATTTGAGAAGTACACCAAGGTGGAGTCCGGAGGGTACAGTTCCCTGGATGATGTGACCGTGATTCCGCCACCTGCGAGAGATAAAATGGAGACATTTTTTCTGGGAGAGACGCTCAAGTATCTGTTCCTGCTGTTTGGGGAGAGGGGTATCATTCCGTTGGATGAGTTTCTTTTCAATACAGAAGCTCATCCTTTTCCTATACTTAGGAGTGGAGTGGAATGAGGAGGAGAGATTTTGTTGCGGATGGATAGATAGAAGACGATGATGTTTAGTGATGGCTTGCTTGGTAGGTCTGCAATGGCGGCCTGGCCTGGTTTGATTAGTATTTTGTAATTTCTACGAAAAATAAAATAAGACGGTGGCTGGCTGGCTGGCTATAAATCCTGAACCCGGTTCCCAGGATTCATTTCGAGAGGAGAGAGGGCTAAGAAAAGAGCGGGAGGGCTTTTCTTCTTCCCCGTCTCCTCCTCTCCGATCCACCGTCGCCGATCAACGATGGAAGAGGACCGGGAGGGTTCGATAGTCGCCTCTCATTCTTCGCCGTCTGATAATGATTTCAATTCCGAGGAGGTGCATCCCGATTTATCACCTGATCTGGACAAGGTGCAACTCTCCCCGCCTTCGGATCAACCGCAACCTCTATCGTCGCACGATCTCCGCCATAAGATTGTAAAGCAGGTGAGTTATTCCTTTTCTTATCGATGATTTTCAGACACCTCTGAATTCTGATTTGTTCCAGGTGGAATATTACTTCAGTGATGAAAATCTTCCAAATGACAGTTTTCTGCTCAAGTATGTAATGAGCAATTCTGAAGGATTTGGTGAGCGGGGAAGATAGCTGTTTCCTTATATTTGATGCTTATTCTGGATGGTTCATGATGACGCCTGAAACCTAGTTTACGTTTACCATTGGCTGTCTAAATTGCATGTTGCAGTTCCCATAGGAGTCATTGCGTCTTTTAGGAAAATGAAGAAGCTTACAAGTGACCCCGCTTTCATTGTTGAAGCTTTGAAGGAGTCCACTCTTCTTGTAAGCAACTGAATATGCTATGATACCAAATGTGGTTGCTAGTCTTTGGCTTCTGCTTCTTTTTTTTTTTCGTTGCACTTATATAAAGACGCCGATTACATAGGTCGTTAGTTCCAACGGGAAAAGGGTGAAACGGCTTCATCCACTGATTGCAGATGTCAACAATCCAGCTGTAGGATTTTGCAATTTTTGAAAGGTTGGTGTATCTCGATCTACAAATTGGTTTGAATATCCTTGTTTGCCTTTCTAGGCTTGCACTGTTTTGGTGGAGAATCTTCCCGAAGATCATTCCGTGGAGAACCTTCATCAAATTTTCAGTGCATCTGGAAAGTAGGTGGCTTATATTAGTCTCTCTTTTCTTTTACCGTCTAGGAGGGCTGTTATATATAACCTCGTTGAAAACTTTAGAATCAAGACGATCACCGTCCGGAATCCAGATGCCGTTAAGGAACCAAAAAAGCTAATAAGTCGGAAGGTGAGGAGCATCATTGATTGTGGACCTTCTATGTGTTGTATGCTGTTTTATTTCTGCCCTTTCTTTTTGAAGTTGCATGCTTTTGTGGAATATGAAAATGTGGAAGCTGCGGAGAAAGCTGTAAGTTGGAGTTAATTCATCCCTTGCTCCTGCCATTTGAGAATCTATTTCTTTTGATCCATTTTTAACTTCGTATAGGTGGCCACTCTAAACAACGAACATGATTGGCGATACGGGCTGCGAGTTAAGCTTCTCAAGAAATCGGTATTCATCTACCATGTTCTTTCTACGTGATACATTTTTCTGTGGCAGCGTTCCTAAATCTTTGTTATCGTTTTGATGTTAGTCCAAGACAGAACAGAAGAAAAATTGGAGGGACAGCAGCCAGATAACTACTGATACTGTGACGACAGTGGATGCTGATGAAGCACAAGATAATGAGGTAAATTGAATAAACTAGAGCCAGTGGCAGAATTTAATCTTTTCTCCTTTTCAGGGTGATGATCTTCCACCATCAGAAGGGAAAATTGGGGTGCATTTGCAGCATAAAGAAAAAACCGCCCAAAAAGGCCGAAATCGAGGTCGTGGGAGGAGGCCGAAATATCACAATACAGACGTGCATGGTGTGTGTGGTTTGTGTTCGAAATTCATTTATTCAATGATCATGCTCTCTCTTCTTTAATCTCTTTATCCATGCGGCGGAACTCTAGTTTCAGGTCACGGATTTGAAAACCCGAAGCCACCGCCAGGCCCGAGGATGCCCGACGGAACCAGGGGATTCACCATGGGCAGGGGAAAGCCTCTCCATGACAGGTGAACGCTAGTGGTACATTACTCTGTTTTTTGCTTGTTGATTGACTGGACTAAACACTAGCCGAAGCAATGGTTTTTTTTCGGTTTTAGTAAAGGTCGAATAGGTTTCAAGCATCAAATATATAAGGAAAATTTCAGTCTTGCTTATCTCGATGTGAAGAAGCTGCATCTGGAGCTGATCTAAAGAAGTCATAGAGCAGATCGGGTCGCTTACGGATGATGTAGTCGTACTTTTCGGGGCCGTCATAGCTGGTACGCGTCTCGATTATAGTTCGTTCTAACCAGTACGGCTCCACCTCTTCCTCTTTCATGCTCTCTAAGAAATCCCGCCACTGGTTTACGAGTCTCCTGAGTCGAATACTCTTTTGACCGCTAAACACGAATTTGATCAAGTCCTTGGCGAAGACAGTGATGTCCTCTCCCTCAAGGATGAACATGTACTGGATGGGAAGATCAAACAATGACACCAGAGGCAGGCTTATTAGCAAAACAGAATCGAATCGGGAAAACTGATTGAGATACATACATACATACATACTTACCAGGAAAATGAAGCCCATAGTGGCTAAGACAACTTGCATGAACTCATCAGCCATTTCGGCGAAGCTTTCGTCCTCGACTTCACCATCGCCGCCGCCTCCTCCGCCTCTCCGGGGAGGTTTCCCGTCTCCTCCTCCTCCTTCATCGTAGAATTCTTGTTTCTGAATTTGGTCCCTCAATACATCCTCTATAGATGATTTGTTGCTGAGATTCCCTATGGCTTTCTCAACTGATTTCCATGGAGATTCCTGTAAAAGCCTTACCACAGCTCAACATGGTAGAAAGAATTAATTAATGGTAGAAAGTTATGAAGAGCTGACCGACCACCTCCTCGTTGCCATTGTCAGGCTTCCCTTTGCCACCAAACAAGCAAACAGGTGATGAAGCCCTGTGGTATCTTGCTGAAACAGAAGCCAGTTTCAGGCGTACTGTATGGAACTTTGGGGCACGATTATTGAGTGCAAATGCTGAGGATTGAAGGCAAGGAATATGGAAACTAATAGCATGGAGAGGAGTCATCTTCTCAAATGGCGTAATTTCCGCTGAAAAAAAAAAACACAGATGAAAGCAATGTACAGAGATGGTGCAATGGTATGGAGTCATAATCCAAACGAACATGACAAAATCGAAGGACGACTAGTACACAGAAATTGCCGATCGAGAATCGAAAATAGGAGGAGGAGGTCGAGATTCACAAACCTGCCGTTGCGGACGCCGCCGGAGAAAGGTCCGAGACTATGAATGAGAATTACGTACGCCGCATCGGCGTTCCGGCCAAAATCAGATATCAGAGCGGCAACTATCCGCTTCGTATCTCACCGGAATCGCGAGTCCGGTACCGAATCGCGAAATTAGGGCGACGAGCGACGGCGAACGGCGTTATCTGATTCAGAGGAAAGGCGGAGCAGTGACCCCAAAATTTGTATTTTATAATACAAAAAAGAATTTTGGATTAGCCCAGGCCGTTAAATTGGCCCATTTCCCTCGAACACTCTACCGGCCTCCGCCGATAATTCGAGATGGCGGATGCGACGGCAGCGCCTGGAGGAGAAATCGGCACATTGGTCCCTTCTTCTTCACTTCAGATGATATGCGCGATTCTCGCTATGGAACCAATCGATGCTGTCATTTGCTTCGCGAGGTTTGTAAAACCCTTGTTGATGTAAATTTCTTTGATTTTGAGTAATAACTATTGTTTAGGTACTCTGTTTGAATAGAGATTTCGGTGGAGGTTCCATCACTGAGAATGTACAGAGTTTCATTCTGGAGAACTGTATCCGCACAGCGGTGAGCCTTCTGCTTTGTTTTATGAATTTATGAATGAATACCTAACCTAACGTGTTTTGCCCTTCACCAGGATACGCAGTTTCAGGGTGCGTATTTGAAAAGATTACTGAAGAAATTGATTTCTGAAATTGAGTACTGTGGAGGCGTTGTTCTGGATGAACTGTACGAACAATACGCTTCTCATATGATTGGTCTAAACGTGAGAAATATTTCCTAACGTTCTAGTTTTCTCATTCAGCATTCTCATTTTTTTTCTTGGTGTCCCCCTCATCATCAGGATTGGGATCATTGCAGTAATGGGAACTCTAAAGTCTTGAAGAAAATATCGTTTATTTACCCTGGTAGCAGTTGTTTAGACTCCTGTGGGTACATAAGCAGCTGTTTTGGTTTCAAGAAATTCAATGTTCAGCTTATGTGTTCTACAAATATGCTTGAAGGAGATACAGGGTTGGCATCTTTGGTTTCGACGAACTAGTCTGTGGCGGTGTTGTGCGATTGATTCACTTGCACTATTCTCCATCATTTTGGTGCAGGTGTTGTATCTGGCCATCAAGCCTTTTCATGTCTGAATTCATACTTTCTCACCCGGAAATTTTCGCAAGCAAATGTTGTTTTGAGGTGAGTTTAACTGTTTTTTCTAGTCGATTTCGAATTTACCCACACCATGAATGATGACGATGTTTTTGCAGCTGGGTTCGGGTGTAGGACTGGTGGGGGTCTGTCTATCCCACGTGAAGGCATCAAAAGTATGACAGATGATTCGCTCACAACTCCGCCCGAATTCATTATAACTGGTTTTTGATGCAGGTAATACTGAGTGATGGTGATCTTCAAACATTGGCGAATATGAAGTGTAACTTAGAATTGAACGATGTGAAACACGTGCATTATCTTCACCTGCCATGGGAGGAGGAATCAACGTCGGAAAACCATCTCCGACTCCATGGGCTCAAACCAGATGTAATGTAAGATCCTCCTTATTCCTTCATCATCGAACTCTCAGTGATGGAGATGATATTGCCTACTGAATTCCTTTTTTCTTCGTGTATGTGAGTGAAGTTTAGGTGCTGATATTATCTATGATCCTTTATGTGTTCCACATCTCGTGAAACTGCTGGCTGCTGTGTTGAATCGTGATGGGCATTGGCCGGGAAGAAATCCTGTTGCTTACGTAGCCTCTGTGATTCGTAACGTGGAAACTTTCGACTGTTTTGTTTCGGTGGCTGAAAGGTCTGGAGGACTTTCGATCGAAGACATTACTGGTAAAAACAGAGTTTTAAATTTCTTGCCTTATTTGAGATCTTATCAGCGTTGCGCTGTTCGGATGATGAAGATTTGTTACAAAAGTTATAAATGATTTAAA
>KE530834.1:0-11557 GCA_000441915.1 Genlisea aurea | reverse complement strand
TTACATTCTTAATAAATGAAATTCGACTTTAAAAGATGTTTAATTACGGATAAAATAGTCAATTAATGAGTAACATTTTGTAATAGTGATTAAAATTGACATTAAATCAAAATTAAGGAACTAAATATTTAAAAATTGAAAAATTTGAGGTACAAAAATATATTTTTCCCTTTACAAAAATGAAAAAAGATTTATGCATGGGATTTCATTAAATTCATCTCCCCGTCTGTGACTTAGAACTTAGAATCATAAATTCACTCACATTACTTGCGCCAGTACGAGTTCATCGTCTTCAAGCAACCCCAGAAGGATGGCCGGTTTAGGATTCTTTCTTTGTTTTCTGGGTTGGATGAATCTCTGCGACGGGACGGAGACGACGGGGTTGTTTCCCGGAGTTTTTGCTTACGGCGATTCCGTCGTTGATCAGGGGAACAACAATGGCATCATCACTTTGGCTAAGGCGAATTTCGAGCCATACGGAAAGGATTTCGCCGGAGGGATTCCCACCGGCAGGTTCAGCAACGGCAAAACCCCACCCGATCTCATCGGTATCTTAAAAAACAAAAAAAAAAAACCATATTTTAACGTCAAAACCCTAAATAATTCATTTCGATGTTGCAGCGGAAGAGCTCAACGTCAAATACGCCGTACCGGCATTCCTCGATCCGAATTTAACTTCCGGCGATCTCCTCACCGGCGTCAGCTTCGCCTCAGGGGGGTGCGGATTCGACCCCATGACGTCTCGTCTTGCGGTAAACCCTTATCGAACGCCATAGCAACTGCAGTATTATTGTCTAGTCGTAAGCGGTGCTCTTATCGTTGCGGTGGTGTGCAGTCAGCCATTCCATTATCGACGCAGTTGAAGTTTCTGAAGCAGTACAAACGAAAGGCGATCGCCATGGTCGGTTCACGAAGAGCTGACACCATCGTGAACGACAGTCTCCATCTCGTCGTGGTCGGAACCGACGATCTCGTCAATACGTATTTCACCCTCGGAGCACTCCGATTGCGTTACAATGTTTCCGAATACACCGATTACATCGCCTCACGCGCTTCCGACTTCGTCAGGGAGTTGCATGAAACGGGGGCGAGAAGAATAGCGCTATTCGGAGTACCCCCAGTCGGGTGCTTACCTTCACAGAGAACCCTCGCCGGCGGCCCCGAAAGACAATGCAACGACGAGTACAACGAAGCCGCACGGTTACTGAACTCCAAACTATCCAATGTCGTCGATTCACGAGCATCATCGCCGGCGACCAAGACTCAGTAGCTGCTGGTTTACATCGACATCTACAATCCCATGCTTCGACTCATCCGGAACCCGAAAGAATCCGGTCAGTTTTTTCGACTCCGTCGCGTCTTTAATGTTTTTTTTTTTTCCTCATCGGATTGGTTGCGACAGGATTCGAGGTTAGCGACAGAGGGTGTTGCGGGACGGGGCTGATCGAAGTGACGCCGCTTTGCAACGTGTATTCGGAGACTTGTGGGGATGATTCCGAGTATGTTTTCTGGGACAGTTATCATCCGACGGAGATGGCGTATCGGATCATCGTTCGCCAGCTCCTTCGCCGTTACGTCCGCAGATTCTTCTGAAATTCGTTGCGCCTATGTCTTGTTAAGAATAAACCTGGATTTTGAAAATTATAATTATATTATGCCGTTGCAATTATATTATTTTGATCTTCATATTAATTATAAGGTTTATTGCATTTTATAATTTACTTCTTTTCGATTTTTGTAAAAAAAATACTCCTATATTATTTTATTACAATTATTTTTTGTAAAAAAAATAATATTGAAAATATTATTTTCGATTTTAATTATGAATTAAAAAAATTCTTAATTCATAATTGTAATTTATACCTCTTATATTTCATTTTGTGTCAAAATATATCCGATTCTGTTTGATGACTTCATCAATTTTGATATATTTTGCCAAAAAATGAAATATAATTGGTATAAATTGCAAAAAATAAACGTTAGATTTTTTGTTAGTTAACGGTGTTGGGTATAAATTGTTAATTTATGAAACAAAAGGGGTATAATTTGCAATTATAAAATACGAGGGGTATTTTTTATAAAAATCGAAAATAAATAAGGTATAAAATGGGTTATTAACAAAATATATCTATATTGTTTCAGATTTTTATAAAATATATTCATATTGTTTTATAATTAAAATTTATGTCCCTTTTGTTTCGAAAATCGACAATTTATGTCAAACACCGACTTTTCACGTGCGAAAATCGAGGCCATTTTCGTTATATTCGTTATAAATCCGGTATAAAATGGCCAAAATCTATTAATTATGTATGTTGGCTGGATTCACGTGCGAAAAGCGAGGCCATTTTCGTCACAAATGGAAGGGTAAAACAGACTTTTCACTTTGTCACATCTAGTCATTTATTGTCGGATAAGCTCGGAGGTCATTTTCCCACGTGCCCACGTGAGGCCCACCACCTAATAAAAAATCGCGATGCTAATGGTTGCATTTGCTCCGAAGATAATAATTATCTTTTCATTCCCCCAAATCGTACGGCCCAGTTGCGAATTGAACTTGAAAGAGAACGAATGTGGGTCCCACCCTCCACTGCACGGACGAATCCCCAATCCACTTGTTTGACGAGATAAGAAAGGAATCGACGTGGCACCCACCACCGAAAACAAAGTAAAAATAGGCGATCGATCCAATCCAACGGCGGAGATTCCATTTATGGCCAAGCGTGTCTCTCTTCCCAAAACCAGAAACTTGAAAAACCCCTATTTACATAAGTTGTCCAAACCCATCAAAACGGCGCCGTCATGGTACGTTGAAGCTCCAGTTTCTTCTTCTTCTTCTTCCAATTTTGATCTTCCACGAACCCCCAATCTTCCTGCCCATATAAGTGAATAAATTTTTAGAAACATAACGTAGCATATGATGGGATATCGTTTATTTTGATACCTCTGAAGATCTTTTCATTTTCAACTGTTTCTTCAGCTTAGAATTCTCCTCCATCAACTGGGCCACTTCCTGCTCTAATTCGTATATGTATGCCTTCCTCATAGTCACAGACCCACAAAATATTAATCATTCTTTCACTACCCTACGCTTCGATAAATGAAATACGGAAAACGAAACCTGCTTCCTGGCTCTGGAACGATGGGCGGATTCTCTGTTCTTCATCAGTCTGAGTTTCTTCCTGTTCTTGGCGTCGTCGTCGTCGTCGTCGATAATTCTGGAATTCGGATCTATTCCGGCGCGGGAAGTGAACATCCGGGTGAAGTTGAGGTTGGGAGTGGGGGTGAGTTCCGCTTCGGGTTGAATTTTCGATGAAGTGGTTTGTCCTCCTCCGGCGAATCTGAGGGACGGCGCCGGTGCATCGGAGATGGGTCGCGGGAGGAGGGAGGAGAGGCTGAGTTCGCCCCAGACGTCTTCCATCGCCGGATGTGGCGCTGTGAGTTATGCGGAGGACTGTGGCGAGATAAAATGGGGCTTTATTTTTACTTTACGAATGGGTGACATAATAATGCATTATTCAAACTTTTTTTTGTCTGAGGATAAGAGTGGCCACAATTAATTGTCGAGTTGACGTAATCCGTTTGATGACGTCATCAAGTATATTTTGTCAAAAATAAAACATAAGGGATATAAATTACAACGAAAAATGTTAATTTTTCCGTTAGTTAACGGCGTTGTGTATAAATTACTAATTTGTGAAACAAAAAATGTATAAATTATAATTATGAAATAAAATGAGTATTTTTTATAAATATAAAAAATAAAGAAAATATTTTTTGCAATAAACCCTTTAATTTTATATTCTTTTCTCGTCACCATTGGGGAAAACAAATAAAAACAGTTTCTTATAAAAAAAAAATTATGGGCCTTCTTATTGGGCTTTTTCCCGGTCATATGCCCATTGGGCCCTTAAATTTGGGCCAGTATGACAATAGGACCAATTGAAGTAGTTAGTATAAAATACGAAAAATGTATAAATAATAAAATAGAATTATAAAGAAAATTGTATTAATAAAAAAAATATACATTTTTCAGGTATATTATATTTTTTAAAATATAAAACTATTATATCGTATTGAACTTTAAATAATAATAATAGTGAAAATGAAAAAAAAATATAAAATAAGTCTATTGTAAATAAGTCACTTACTATTATAAATTTGTCTCAATTAAAAAAAAATTATCTCTTTTTAGTTTACTTTTTCAACTACTCATTTGTCTTTATTTTTTATTATTTTTATCATATTGTATTGTATAATGTGAAAGATTAAGATTTAGGGTTTAGTAACTAACACAATCAACTTATATTATATATAATTGAGAATTTTGTGGATTAAAGTAATGTAAAATACAATAAAAATGATAATTAAAAACTAAAAAATGTTAAAATTTTTAATTGATATATATATATATTTTTTATAATAATAAAAAAGCAAAATAAAACCATATCATAAATAAAAAAATGATGCCAAATCCAAAAAGCGATATGGCAATAAGAACCCGAGCCCACATATCTCGGTTCGGAGCCAGGTCTGACTCCCAGTTTGACCCTAACAATGGTCCTTCGTCCACTGGCAGGGCACGTGTTCAAATCCCATTAATCTTTCGGTTCCAATTCCGAGCGAATATAAAATAATAAATAAATAAATAAATAAAATAAAAATCGCGTCGAGGGAAAATTCAGCAGGACGGAGAACCGGAAGATTGCCGTCGTCGGAGTCGGGAGGAATTCCGTCGCAACGGGACTGGGGGGTGCCTCCTTTTCGTTTCTTCGTATAAATTAAATTGGGGACGTTTTGTTACTGTTTTCCGGATATTGCCCTACTCTCGCCCGAAATTGCGGCTTTGAAGATTTGCTATCGCGGCTGCATTTAGTACGGGTAATTTGGATTCGATACTAATTGCGTATATTTCGTTCAATTTCGTGCTTTGAACTAATCGCGCCATCTAGGGTTTGGCACTCTGATCCTTGTGATTTGTCTTTATGAAATTTGGGGTAGCTTAGGATTAGGTATTGGTTACAGTTCTGGTCTCGGTGGGGTGGAAAACCCTAGATTCGCAGGCCGCCCTATGTGTTGTTCAATGACTGGTGACTATAATAACTGCAATTTTTTTTTTTTCAATAGGGAATTTGGATCGAATTTCATTTTCATGTGTGATTTGGATGATGCAGGGAAATGAGATGAATTGTTTCAGTGCGGAATTTTAGAATATCATGATGCTTGACGACTTCTTCACTCTGACTGAAATGAACAATGGATTAACGATCCCTTCTCGAGTCAAGGACTTAGTCGATTCCATGGTGAAGCAGAGCAATTCCATGGTGAGTAATATCGGCGATGCGACCAGGCTGTGGTCAGCAGTTGCTTCTGCTATAGCTGCCACAGATAACCAGGACTGCCTTTCCCTTTTCGTTCATCTGGATGGCCTTTGTTTCATCGGAAAGTGGTTGAAAGATGCCCTCAAATTCGAAGCCAGCGCTACTGATACCCGTCTCGAAGATTCGATCATTCATTTGCTACAAGCACTTGGAAAACTAAGCGTCCACTATGAGAAACTGGTTTCGAGCGAAGTAGGGATGGTTGTGAAAGGGCTTCTCGTTCACAATAACTTTAAGGTACAGGAAAAGGCTCAAATGCTATTCGAAACCTGGGAGAAGAGGGAGGAAAGCGTCGAAACGTCTCTCTCCAATGTTGCTGGAGCTGCCTCAACCAGTGAAAAGAATCAAAAAATTGGCGACACCGAGAGAGATACCGGACATTCTGTATCTCGTGATGAGCTCGATGATTCTGTTGCTGTGACAAAGGCGGTCTCTTTTGATGACCGGATTTCTGCGAGTTTCGATGCTGTGAGTCCTAGCAAGGTTGAGTACGCAGAATACTCGAATAAGATTCATGCTGACTGTACTCAAGATGCTAATGCGGTTGAGACGGGATCTGCTTTGGATATGAAGCGTTCTGTAATATCCGAAACTTCATCCGATAAAATGGAAGGATTCGAACTATCAGAGAAGGCGTTACTACCTTTTCCTTCCAGTTCTGCTGCGGCTGCAACTTCTTCGAAATCGGTAACGTTGCCCAGTAGAACTTCCAGTGAATTTGCTTCCGAAGACAGATTTCAGTATCCGCCGGTGCTGGAAAGAAGTCAAGAAAATGTTAAAAAAACAGCACTCGAAGATCGTTCGAAGGTTCGGAAATTCGATCTGCACGTAAGTGGCGATAAGATGGCGAATAGTTTTAAGTTCATGAAGACGACAGTGAACAGAGAGGCCGATAGGAGGCCCGGTATCGACGTCTATGGAATCGTCGATCCTTTAGAAGTTGCGAGGCAAGTCGCCATAGAAGTACAACGGGAAATCGTTGATTACAGGGATCTGAGTTGTAGTTCTTCCGAAAAACCCCCGGAAGACGGTGAAAAGAAACCGTACAGCCCGGATTCTGTAAGCGGAAGGCAATCCAAGACCAGCCAAGATTCGATCAAAGCAGCGGAATATGACACGGAAACGTCGGATGACACTTCACGGATGCCGGAAGAATCTGCGAGCAGCATCGAGAATCCGCCTGCCGAGCAGATAAACGAGGTTCAGGAAATGGATAATACCTCGTTGGTCACCCAAGTGTCTCCTCAGGAAGAAACTGCCGAAAAGGCTTTCTGTAATTTCGATCTGAATCAGGAACTTTCGTCGGAAGATGCTGACCACCACCCTGATGATGATCATGTCTTAGCTCCAGTCTCGGTCGTATTGGCTTCCAGAGCGGCTGCTGCCACCGAGCTTCCCGTTGCTCCTTTGCGATTCGAGGGTAATCTCGGGTGGAAAGGTTCTGCGGCAACAAGTGCATTCCGCCCTGCATCGCCCCGTCGAATCCCGGAAAACGATAGGGATCATCATCTTCTGTCTTCTCCCGGAAGCAGTCTGAGTTCGAAGCAGAGACAAGGAGGTTTTCTCAACATCGATCTGAATGTGGCGGATGCTGCTGATGGCAAGGCGGTTTCTTCTTCGATCGACATCAGCGAATCGAGATCCGAAAGATTGAAATTAGATTTGAATTACATGAGTGAAGATAGTCCTTCGGATTTGCACATTCGCCAGTCTCATTCCTCGTCATCATCGATAAAACAGCAGCAGCAGCAGCAGCAGAATTTATCAAAGGCCTTTGATCTGAATGACAGACCCTCCTTTCTCAACGATGCCGTTTCCCATCTACCGCAAACTCCCGGCGGCATGAAGCTGGACGACTCCGTGATTTCAATAATGGGCAAGAAAGTGCAGGTGAACCAGAAGGAATTCGTCTCTCCGAATATTTCGTCGTTGCAGAACGGCCGTCAAACTTCAGAGCTGGATATGAACATAGGAAGGAGTGGAAATTTCATGGGAACTGTTGTTAATCATTCCTACCCTCATTCTTCCTCCGGTTATGGTTACCAAAACATCGCATCCGGTTCCGCCATGCCGCCGCCGTTCCCTTCGACGATATTCACTTCAGGTGGACCGATTCCTTACATGGTGGATTCGAGAGGAGCACCGGTGATCCCTCAGATTATTTCCCCCGCTGCTGCAGCAGCTCTGCCTAGCGGGTTCTCCCAAACCCCCCCGTTTTTCATAAACATGGGCGGTCCATCCGGCGGCATTCCGGGGACCATGAGGAACAGTTTCGATATGGAGTGTAGCGGGTCGATGGTTGAGGGCAGCGGATTCACACATTTCCTGAACTTGGGTCAGGTGCGGCCGATGCCGACGGAGGATCAGCAGCAGCAAATGAGATCGAACCCGAATTTCGTCTCCTATGCTGCTAACGGGAAACGGAAGGAGACGACGGAAAATCATCCGTGGGAGCAGCAGTATCCTTTCAAACATCATCCGTGGAAGTAAGCAAAGTCTCCTCCAGAAAGCGGTATTCCATTTTTTTTTTTGTTTCGTTTCCTACAAAACCAAAGCAAAAGCAGCAGCAGCAGCAAACAGGAGGGAAGGGATTGATTTGAATAAACACAGAAAAAGATGGGGTTTCTTACATTATTTTTAGCATGGTGGCTGTGTTTCTCGTTGAGATTATGGGATTGTGTATTTCTTATATATGTTTTTTTTTTGTTCTTCTTCTTCTTTGTCAGGATATATGTTTTATAGGGAAAGAGTCGATTTATTCTATGTTTAGTGATTGGTAGAAATGTGGAATGGTTGTTTTTAAGTATCCCACATCGGAAACGAAAGAGGGATGTGGGCTGAGTCTTGTCTATTTAATGGCGTGGGTGTTGGCTCATTTGAGTCATGATCCTTCAGGCAAGTTTAAAGGGGATGTGAGGAGTGGTCTGTTTTTCTCGCGATTTTATGCGGGACGGGTGCCACGGCCCAAATGCCTAGTTTACGACTAATGTGGCACTCCAATTATAACCAATCTGATCCCTCTCCCTTGCCCCTCTTATTAATCTAATGGGATAATTATTATTTTTATTCTTTTCTATTTTATTATTATAAACTTTAAATGTGTATTAATAATTTAATAATAGTATTTGATATGACTCAGAATATTGTGAGAATTTAAGCCGTCTGCTTCGGTTGGCCCATCATGAGAGAATTGCATGTGAATAATATCCTAAAATTATATTTCGTTAGTTTAACGGCGTTGTTTCAAAAGGGATTTATATCTCAAATTTATGTCCCTTTTGTTTATAATTACAATTTATATCTATTTCGTTTTAAAAATCGATAATTTATGTCCAACGCCGTTAATTAACGGAAAAACTAACGTTTAGCGTTGCAATTTATGTCCCTTATGTTTCATTTTTTGAACAAAATATATCCCAAATTGATAACGTCATCAAACGGAATATGACGTCATCAAACGGAATGGATATAAATTGTCGATTTTTGAAACAAAAGGAAAGATATAAATTGTAATTATGAAATAAGATTGATATTTTTTTGTAAAAATTAGAAACATTATTTGGTACGTGTTAGAAAAATATAATGATGTAGTTTTGATAAACTCATACCACTTACTAATTCTTTGACGATTATTCGTATCCTCGGCGTTAGTGACTTGATTTAGAATGAGATCAAGAAAATGTAACCAAAATGAGAATGATGTAACGATGGAGAAAATTACAACAAAATTCCTTCCAAATTTTTCTCTCTTTTCTCAGGATTTAGACGAGGCATATTTATAAACGAAAACATCAACGGTACCTTTCGTTTTTAGTGAATGAATTTAATGACCTCATTAAATTCATTCACTATTTACGTTTACTTGTGAATAGTGCTCCTTTCGTCTTTTATCAGAAGATGGTATAATAGACATCCATAATTGATCTTTATGTATTGTTTCACAACAGTACGTAAATTATTATAAATTTGATTTGTAACGATAAAATAATATATATATATTTTATTTTGTAAAAATCGAAAATAAATATTTTATAGACGTATATGGAATTAAAGATAATCCTTATATGAAATTAATAAAATATTTCATATAATTATTAAACTAAATTATCGTCAATCGTCATAGTCAACTTGAGACATTGAGAGGATATATTTGAAAGTTGTTAAGTATATATATTATATTCAATTTCAGTAATTTGGTAACTCATCACTTTGACTTGCCCCCAATCCCAATCATCGCTAACTAACTAACTAAACGAACGAAAAAATCGGGTCTTCTGTAGTCTCCCCATTCATCACGACCCCACCACTACTCTCCGCCCTTTTTTCCTCTTCATCACGACCAGCCTATGCCTCCTCGCCTCGGCATATCGTGCCCGTTCGATCTCCCTCCCCGAATCCAACGCCTGCGGTTGCCTCCCTTCTTCGTAAGCGACGTTCAGATCGATCAACAGCGGCCGTCGATCTTCCATTCGCCGCTGATAATCCGCCATCGTTGGATATCCAATCGACGGCTGCGGTTGACTAGTTAGGAAACTGCCAGCCCTCTGCGTAAAAACCGATATTACCTTATAAAACAAACCGTTGAGAAATTAATTAACCATGGTTAGAGAATTCGTACCTCTGATTTACAGGCCTTTAGGTGAGAATGGAACTCCACAAGTCTTTTTCGGTACTTGTTCACTGTTTCGATCTCCTGTTAAGGAAGAAGATAAGCTCAGCTGTGGGGAATTTCGAACGAAACGAAACAAAAATGGCGGATATACCCCTAACAGCAGATTTCTGCGCTGAGTTAGCGTTTCAATCATATCAGCGTACTCATTCTTTGACTGCAGCGAAAATTAATGAATCCTATTAGAAGGATAACGGCAAGGGTATTTTCGTAAATTTTGATTTACCTTTTTCTTCTTGTGAGGGGGGGCAGATTTTCTATCGACATCGCTCGCCGGGAACGACAGCGGCGTATCGGGGCTGAGGCTGGCGACCTTCGGCATTCCGGCTTCGACGTCTTCCTTCCGGTTGCGACTCCGACGCGCGGTACAGGATAGAGGCGATCTCTTCTTCGTTTTTCCCCAAGCTAACCTCCGAGGAAGGGAAATAAAACGGCGCAGATCGAGGAGGAACTCCGCGACTTCCAATTCTTTCTCGGTGAAAGAATCGGAAACCTGATTTCGCCTTCGCCTCTTGGACGAGCCGCGGTCGATTCCTTCGTCTTTCGTCATTGCCTTCCCGATGCGAGCGGCGGTGGAAGAAGAGATCGAATCCGGCAGGCGGTTTCTACTCGGCGGCGGAGAAAATCGCAATGGCGGCCGAGAAAGAGAAACGTGGAATTCGCACCAGGAAAATAGAGAGAACGGGGAAGTCGTTCGGGAGAATCGCGCAGTTTTAAAAGGAAGGGGGGATTTGGGGCGCCACGTGTCGCCTGACGAAAGACGGAGGAGCTCCTAGGGTTTTATGCCATATATATTTATTTCTTTTTTTTCAAATTATTTTTCATTTATGGTAATAAATATAAATCCTTCAATATTTCTGCATCATCATAAACTATAAAAATAAAAATTTAAATTTTAGAGAATGATAAAAACGAAATAATACAAAATTTATATTTCCCCCCCAAATCTATGCATATAATCACAATTTGTTTTTCAAATTTTTTTTTTAATAAATGTTTAATTTAAATTTACTATCTCACTTATTACAAATATGTTTCATGTATGCCATATTAATTTTAACTTATAATTTCAAAATTTATATAAAAATTTCATCAAAATAATGATTTGTACCATAAAAAATATATAAGGTAATCCATGTTGTGGGTAAACCCAAAAAATTTATTTATCATTTTGTATTTTTTTTTTTCACTCTTAATATATATAATTATTTATTTAATACCTTATAACATTGAATTAAGCTTCAGTAACATGATAAAATATATATCAACTACTAGCAATCAATCACATTCATCTTCACATCTTGATGCGAAATTATATCAATTGAATTTATATATCAATTGAACTGTATTTTCTTAATTTTTAAATGCGAGATAATTATATCGATTATATAAAAGATAGATGCTTTGAAGCTCGAAACATAAAATAAAATAAAAAAATCATAATAAAAAAAAAAAAAAGGGTTTGGATTACATATATTGGACTCCAAACACATTTGGATTGGGCCAT
>KE530825.1:0-17224 GCA_000441915.1 Genlisea aurea | reverse complement strand
TACGCGACTAATTCTGTGCGCTTGCAGATTTTTAGGTCACTAAAATTGTCATGTGACTGAAATTGTCGTGTAACTAAAATTGTAATGTTACTAAGATTGTTATGTTGTTAAAATTGTATGTGATTAAAATTGTTGTTGCTAAAATTGTTGATTTTTGAATCAAAGTGAATATAAATTATAATTATGAAAAAATATGGATATTTTTTGTAAAAATCGAAAACAATAGGGACGGAAAATTTAATAAGGCCCAGATAAATTGTGAATATCCGTTGCAATAACATGGCCTACTTTATACTCCTGTGAATGGGCCTATATTAATTTAACTTATAATCGATTATTCTGGGTCCATACTCCACCTCCAATTTCACAAAATTTTTGGCGGTTCATCCCACCAGAACCGCCGTTCCACGCCGGCCAAGCTCCGTTTGACATTTTCCGACGCAGCTCAGGCATCACGACTAGTCACAGAAATCTCGACTAGTTGAAGAAATCGCGAAAAGTCGCGAAAATTGCAACTCGAGGCAGAAGTCGCGAAAATCGCAACCAGTCACAGAAATCGCAAAAGGTCGCAAAAATCGCGACCAGTCACATAAATTGCAAATAGTTTGAAAAACCGCGACCTGTCGCTGAAATCGCAAAAAGTCACAAAAATTGCAACCAGTCGCAAAAATAGTGAATAGTCGCAAAGGATTTTTGTGGTGGCGGTGTTGAGAGTTGAATTACGAAGCGAGCTAGCTGATGGAGGAATTTCAACTACCTTAACGCAGGAGTGTAAAAATAAAGAAATCAGACATCAGATATCTTCCAAACACTGAGTTGCAATAAAGAAAATTATGCATAGTTGTAGTTATGATACAAAATACAACAAAAGTACAAGTTTAGAGACTAGCAGCAACAAACATCCATCCCGTTGGAAATACAAAGGCAGCAGCAAAGCAGTAGTGGAGACACCAACCATCTGACTGTATATATATCTATCAATGAAATGCAACTGCTCCCAGAATATTTACAACCATAACCAGGAAAAGCTGAGCTTACTTACCACCCAACACCCTTTTCTTCTCAGGACCTACTGTGGTGGCACATATGGCATGTGGCTGCAGTCCGAAGATTGACATAGGTGCACCGTTCGCATGCCCAGTTACCTGAAGAATCGTCATTGGATCGAATAGACGTGCTCGTTCTGGAAGACCCTCCTCCTCCTTTCGCCTTTCCGCCCTTATTCTTGCTACTGCTACTACTACCTGCTGCTATGTTCCTCGAGGTCGTTTTATTCGACGATGTGTGTGGATCTATATCTGACAGACCATTCTCCAGGGCTCTAACAAGGTTCTCAAAGTAGTTGCGCGTTACGCTGCACCAAAACCAAGTTAATTCAACGGTAACATCCAAAAGGAAGTTAGTAGTCACTTTTACCTCGTCAAACCGGCAAGTTTTGTACGGAAATCGTTGAAGTCCTTGGACGGACTATCAGCATTCAAGTAATTCATAAGTTCTTTTTCCGCACACTGATGAAGCCTCTCTAGACCAGCTTCCGCCTCGCCTAAATGTACATTTAAACCAAACAAAATGAGAGAAAAATGAAGGCCCGGAAAATTTCCTCATGGATGGATACCTTGCAAATACTCAAAAAACTGCTTCCTCGTCTGTTCATTCTCCGGGAGATAGTAGCCATAGGCATAGGTCCATTTCAGTACCCTCCTACATTCGACTATCTGCACGTTGAATCAAAACGTTCATATAGCAGAACAAATGGAATCAAGAAACTAAAAATATCAGGCCCATCGAAACAACTTTCAACAAAAAGAATATGGCCAACGTGAGTGAATCCGGTCAATTTACCTGCTGCCAGGCTTCAACGATGAATTTCAATTGCGATTCGGGCTGGCATTGTACTTCACTAAGCTTCTCGAGCTGAATGGAGAAACAAAATGAATGGAAAATTTCTTTTATGAGGTGGAGAAACAAATGAATGGAGAAACAATTGAAAAAAAAAAAAAAGAGGTGAAAGAGAGAGTGATCTCATATGTAAAATGCAAAAAACATAGTTTCCCATTCTTCAAGTCCGTAAACCGAAGATATTACCATAGAATTATTAAAGGAGAAATTGATCTTACATGAACACTCTGCATTTGTTGCAGATCCGAAAGAGCTTTTTGCCTTGACTGCAGAATTCAGAAAATTGAAGGGCAGGTCAGTCCAAAGAGAAATTTACGCTGCCCGAACTGTCA
Source organism: Genlisea aurea (assembly GCA_000441915.1). Taxonomy (NCBI): domain Eukaryota; kingdom Viridiplantae; phylum Streptophyta; class Magnoliopsida; order Lamiales; family Lentibulariaceae; genus Genlisea; species Genlisea aurea. The sequence goes on along the minus strand of KE530825.1, from coordinate 14,993 downwards.
AGCAGGATACTAGGACTAAGATGAAGTAGATCAATTTTCAATCAAATGCATTAAATAACTTGAATTGAATCTTTAATATCAGCACTCGGGGATCAAAACGATCTACTCAACAGAGCAACAATAACTACATACCGACTGATTGGAAGCCCACCGCTCGTAATAATGGGTGTATCTTTCCAAGGAGTTTTTAGCCATCTCTCTTCTTCGCTCAGCTTCATCATACTAGACATGACCAATGTAGGAAAAAAAATTTAGGAGATGCCCAAATGGCTGAAGAACATCAAATTCGACATGTGATAAGGCATACCACTCCCTCTTGCTTTGCAGCTTCATACCGGTTGCACGCATAAAATCCGCCTGTTCTTTCTCCGTGATCTGACCATGCACCAAGGCATAGCCTGGATTACAAAAAAAAAAAAAAAAGAAAGGACTCAATATATTACTGAATCGAGCACGCTTAATAAGGTTTGGTTAGAAAACAGTCATATGGAATGCAAAGGGGAAAATACCAGCAAAATTCAAACTTGCAAGGTGGAGTGCAAGTCATGTGCATGCAACCTTGGTTCTTTTCGATGGGTCGCTTGCACTTGGGACAAGGCTTAGAGTTGGCCAATATCCTAAAATTACAAAATGCAAAACATTATGATGTGTGTTTATACATCTATGCAAAACGCGTGATGATTGATCACAACAATTATTTGAGTTGCATGAAAAACGAAAATGCTATGTTGTTCAATGGTTTGCAAGTGTAAATATCTGTAAATACCAATTCATGTTTTCGGATTCAGCACTGTTTTTCAGGATCCATTTTGCCACAGTTTCACAATCCACCGGCCGATGAGCTTCCTCAGTGCACTGCTTTCCATAAGTTTTTTTTTTTTTTTTCAAAAAGAAAAAATAAAGATTCAGACAGTCAATAGTACAAGTTACACTCATTCATGCACTTACATTCCAACAGAAGCTATAAGAGCAGCAACACGTGACATCATAGTTGCTACTGCCAACCACATATTCAACGGCAGAATCACAACCAGGAGCAGGACACCATTTTATCTGAAAAGAAATGTGATATGGAAGTTTACGAGTCTAACCGGAAAAAACAGCAGTACATATGAATGACAAGGAAAAGTCATATCTACCTTACGACTATCTTCAACATAAGATCTAAGGACATAACGATCATACTTCCCCTTATCCTCATCAGACGCTAATTTATTGATCATATCCTGGCCGATAGCAGCACCACAAGATGGATCGGGGCACCTCAGTATTAAGCAACCAGGGCCATCATTGATGGATGTGCTGATGTAAGCTAACGAGGGAGGAAAGAAAAAAAAAAGAAAGAAAGAAAGAAAAAAGGCATCAATCTCATTCAGTTGTTTCTCTGTCATGAAAAACTCAATTAGCCAGTAATAAGCAAACCTTTCCAACATGTATCACAGAAAAAATGAGGGCAGGAAGCTGACCGTAGACTGTCACCCGGAAAGGACTCAAAACAGATCCCACAAGCAATCTACTAGGGGAAAAGGTTCATAAGAGGCAGGGATATAAAGAGAGAAAAAAATGATGGATATTACATACTTCCTTATTATGAATTGGCCTAGGAATCTGTTTCTCCATTAATCCAACAGCTTTACGAACCCTTTCTTCATCAGCAAACCATACTTCATGTACATTGTTAACACTCCTGCATAAGGTAGTTGAAATTCTAAGATGGGTCCGTTGCTATTTGTACAACCTCAGAAAAATTTCGGCTTCGGAGAAGAAGCATTACCAGTTATAACGCCGCAACAAAATGCATGCTGCTTGCCTTGAAATCGAAAGGACAGTACAAATTTTTGTGATGTCTTCCCGTTGACGTTGCCTAATATCTTCTTCCTTTAAAATTGTATAGCTTTTCTGGAACCCATACATATGCGATCAGCTTCATATTAGAGAAAACCCCAATTCCATAATTATATTTCCTCATAATTGAACTCTCAAGACCGCCACCAGAAAAATCCTTAATTTTCATAGCAACTTTAGCAAGATAAAAATCGAGCATATAAAAAAAAAAAAAGATCGAGCCACCGAACTAAGAGCCCAACCGTCAAATAGTGAGAAAATCCCAATCAATAAACCAAAATTAGAATCTCAATAACCGAGCGAGCAATCACTTTGCCACCGATCAGAATATAAGACCAGAAAAAAATTCAAGAGAACAAAGCCGGAGAATAATGTTGGGACAATATTATACCTGCGACCGGCTGGAGTCATCATCCCCATCATCGGAAATATTAGCGCTGAAATCATAGTCTCCAGTATCATCTTCTTCGTCGCCGAATCCGCCGTAGCTGTAATCATCATCGTCCCTATCCTCAACCCCATCATCATCCTCTCCGCCACTATAATAATCGTCTTCCTCCTCCATCGAGGCCACCTCGTTAGCATCATGCATATCTTCATCTGATTCCATTCCAGCCCGTCAAGAAACCGGTACCTTCCTCCGGGAAAAAAAAAATAATACTAAAATCAAAACCCTAGCAAGCGGAAATCGGAGCCCGAAAGACCTCGGACGAAATCGCGCAAAAGGGAAAGCGATAATCCAGAAATCCCAACCAAACTAGGCCTCATCCATTGCACCGAACGAACATCATCACCCCCATCATCAAATCGTGAACACAACCGAAAGAAATTCTCCACACTCTACCAATACCAATCACTAATAATGGGGGGCTGCTTTCTCTCTCTATATAACTCAAAAGACGTATGTAATTATGTATGTATAAAAATAAAAATATAAAATATATTATTAGGAAAAATATAATATACTCTAAATTGTTTTTGTTTTTTTTACCACTAAATTATATATATTAATTAAATGAATGCAAATAGTTTTTTATAAATCAAAATTAATGAGGGTAGAATTGTCATTTGGAACAGAAAGTCTGTATAGGCATGAAATAGATTTAATTAATACAATTACAAATGAGGCAACACTTTCCATACTGTTGGTTATTAATTTCGGGCACCGTAATGAAGCTCCAAAGTTTGGTATACCATTAATCATGTTTTATAATCAAAATTATTTATGTTGTATATATAAATTTATACTCAGCTAGCTTTCTTTAAAATTAAACACCCGGTTTTCAACAAGCTATAATGTTATACGTACACCAAACATAACTTAAAGTATATATCAATCAATCATTTTTAACAATATAAATCAAATACTTGAGATTATATAATAAAGTCATTATATCAAAATCGTTTAAATATGCACATAACACATTTGGATGAGAAGAAGAAGAAACATGACGAAGTCGAGGAGAAGAAGAAAAAGAAACAACATGACGAAGTCGAGAAGAAGAATGACGATGAAGATGGGGAGTGAAAACATCGTGGGAGAACTCGTGGGTGCTCGTTAGTCTTGGTAGGCAAGATCCAGACAGAGGCTTGGTGGTGAAGAGCCTTCCAAAGATAAAATCATGCATGCCATGCCTTCCCTGGTGCCTGGTGGAAAAAGTTGTGTCGGGAATTCGCTACTTGGTTTGAAACTTAGAGCTGAGGTCGCTAGTTATTCATGTCCTGAATTTATGTTTTTTTCGTCGTAGCAGCTGAGGGTTTCGGAAGGCAGAGAACTGGAAGGGACTCAATTGTTAGCTAGGGCCTAGCTAGGTTCACTGAAAAGAGGTAGGTAACTACTAACGACTAACTAGGCATATATAATATACTTGTTTATTATGGGAAATGGGAATTTTTGTGATGTCTTCCCATGATATAGAGCAGCTATTCCGGAACCTCCTCAACCCATCATATATGAAATGGAATGGATCATCCTTCGTTATATCATCTGACTGACTACTCACTAATTATATCTTAATTGTCCAATCATACATATCACTAATTATATCTTAATTTCATTGTTAAATAATGAATATACATACGATTACCAATCATCAAAATCTCATTCTCGTTTCTTTAGAATCACCAATAATAATAATAATAATAAAAAGCACTTAACTGCTTCTTTTCCTTCCTCTTCTTCAGAAAATAACATTTATTGTTTTCCGACTGACACACAACACAACACTTCCTCTCTGCTCTCTTCTCCTTCGCTGCAATGGAGACAGAAGAAAGAAACCGCTTAGTTGAAGACAATACACATGAAGGCGAATTGTGTAATGCCCAAACAGAATTATACTATACAGCAGCAACCAAAAGGAGTCTAGTTTTCTACGTGCATTTTGTTTTGTCCATTCCTAAAAAGACGGCATAAAATGTTATAATCTCATACATACCCAAGAAATATTATGTGGGAAGAAGGGGTTGCCTTTCGTCATGCCCCACTCGGTGACTGGCCTCCTCATTTGCTCCGGCTGTTATGTTTATGAAAGACGAGTCCCTCGACCTGATGCTGGCAATAAAATAACGGGTTTTTATTAAGAATCAAGTGAATGGCGATTCCGGAAGAGAAAGAATCAATAGAATTTAGCTCTTAACCCATGGTCATCCACCACACTGTCATAAACTGTGTTTTGCGGCTCATCTTTAACTTTAGAAAGGGGAGAAAAGAACTGTGATGAATCGAATGAGAAAAAAAAAAATCAATCAGCCCTTTCGATATACATGTACATAACGAAAGTTAATACCTGGTGCATCGAGATAAAAACCACCGAAATCCCCAGAATGAAGTTGATGGTCAATGTGTGGCCAAACAACGCGGCAGAGGCTATGCCAGTAAAGATTGTGGCAACTGTCGACGAGTATTTCTTTAAAATGGTATCTGTCGAAAATAAAGAAAGGATCGCAGACTATTCGATATAAGGGATAAGTGTTAAGTTTCAGCTCGAAAAATGAGCCCCTTACCTGCATATTTGAAGAAAAAAGAAGACAAAATTCCCTGTGCAGCATTATTACAGATTAAAAGCATTGTAGCCCTTGAATGCCCTTCCAATATATTGAAGCTACCAGGACCTGCAGCAGCAGCACCAAGGAAATAAGAAAACGACTAGAGAAGATTTCAAAGTCGGTTATCCAACTAAGGACAATGGGATGATGAACTCAAAATACGTACCTTGAAATATCGCAGTTCCAAGAATTCCAAGGAAATTGAACATAGCACCATACCCATATAAGAATAAGTTCTGCAAGTTTTTTTCATAAAAACAAAAAACAGACATCTCAAAACAGAGCACACCCGATATTACATGAAAACTATTAAACAAAAAGCCTCGAGAAAAACCCCGAATCGTTTTACGTTTAAAAAAACAAATAGGTTCCAGAAAGATCAAGAGGAATGAACAGAATTTCATTAATACGATAAGGCCATAATTCTTCAAAAAAAATACACGATAAGGCCATAGAAACCTGTAACATTCAAAGTACCTGAAGATAAATGCTGGTATCATACTGACTTTTCAACGCATATTCATTAAATACAGAGGCCATGGATGGAACAGTAACCTGAAACAGGCGATAGAGGTCAACCATTAAAATTCTGATAGTACCAAAAAAATATATGCACCAGAAATAAATGCTGAAACAGGCGGTATGGTGGTACTTTTCCTCTATCACTTACAAATATTGTTGTATAGATATATGCACCGGTAGAAGCTGGAAGTCCCAAGGCACTGGTACCCTCAGGAACCGATTTAAGTTGGTTTATAGTAATGCCAATGAGCAACAATGCAAGGGCCTCCCACTGTGAAAATCCAATTGTATGAAATGGTTCGTTGTTACATAACTCATTACTACTCCTTATTACTTTGACTGCTTAAATTTCTGGTGAATGTAATTTCTCGTATTTCACCTGAATCATTGAGAATCGGCGTTTCATTATGAACTTCAGCAGTACAGCAATGACCAAGACCTGTCAGTCATTTAAGACATGAAAGAATTAAAATATTGGAAGCTCGATGGCATGCATACATAGGTTTCTATAATTGTGGCAGTTGCTATGAAATACATAGCAATAAATTTTAAGCATGGTAGTTATATCGATTTTCTTTTAGCATACATTCGAAAACAAATCGAGCATATAATTAAAACCAAAAAACAAAAAAATCAGTTAAACCAAATGAAGCAGAATACCTTCAGATTGCTCAACATTTTCACTGTTGCAGGGTTGAAATATAACTGAAATAACACCCAAGAAAATCATAATTAAATCTCTTAATAGGTAAGAAATCTTGATAGGATAAGGATTGGTTAGAAGAAGCAACATAAATAGATCAAGAATACCTGCATAACAAACTTCAGGTAGTTATTAATAGCATAAAGAAGTGCCGGGACAGCAAGAAGAACATTATTGCGAGCAGCCTGTTCGAGAAATCGCATTTCAAAATGGTTTAACATTAATACAATAATTCAAAGCATAAGCCGACCTCCAAGTAGCCATGCAAAGATTACTATTAGTCTGAGCAGGATTACTACAAATATTTTTTGTTTACTAGAAAAAAACGAATTAATGTAGGACAATGAAAGTTTGTTAGTTACATTTCTGTAGCACACAAACTCAAGATGTGAAAAAATGTGAAGAATGCCCAAGTAACTTTTAGTATGATGAGTTGCTGTGCAAAATCACCTGGACAAATGTAGAAACTGATATATATGGCTTTTCACCAACCTTTTGGCGCCTAGCCTGAATAAAAGAAAGAAAACCTCAGAGCTATAAGCATTTGCCACTACGGATGACGAGAGGGAAAACTATTACTCTTTATTCAGGATGTCATTTTAATGTTTAAGAGGAAAAAAATTAGGAATATACTCTTTCTTGAATAAAAAATGACATAGATTTAGATAGCAAGAGCACCTGGATTATAAGCATTACAACAGCAAAAATAACTTTTGCGACCTCTGTCAGAAAATTGACACTAATAGGGCTAAACTTGAAGCGCCCATCCACCTTGGACATATAAACTAAAATTGGCTGGAGGAAAGGCAAGTGAAGTTAGTAGCTGGATACCGGATAGGAATATTTTTCCCATACGAAGAAACGATATATAAATTGAAAGAATGTACCTGTAAACCAACTAAAACACAATCCCCACCCACTAACAAGAAATTAAGGGCTCTCTGCTTTGATGATGCCTTGCTCCTGTGTTGAACATATGCTCTGGAAATAGACTTTGCTGAGGGTGATACCAGCTTGGAATGACAGACACTGCACTCTATCATCCCGTTCTTCATCAGCCCAACGTAATACTGCTGCAGCTCTTGGGCTTAATACGATTAAACCTAAAACGCAAAAAAAGAAAAAGAAAAAACCCTTTCAGAAAGGATAAACAATACAATCATCCCCTAATTAAGATTTAAGAAACCACCATGGCCATAGAAACAATCGTGTGTACTGGAAAAACACGTAACAGAAATAATCACTTTACTCAGAATCCTCTCATAAAGCCCGGATCAAAGCCAGATCTCATCAAAAAGATAAATAAGCACACCAAATCTCAACCCTCCTTCAACAACATTCCACCAAAATAAAAATCTTATATCCAGATTCCAGATCAGGCAAAAAATAAGAAATAAAAGTCGGCATTACGGCATGCGCAACAACTGATCCCTTCAAATTCTTAGGCAGATCATGGCACACAACGCATACCTTTGTCTTATTCGATTGCTTGAGATTAGCAACGGACAGAAAATGGTAACCCTACGGCAGCCGGCGACAGAGGGCAATGAAACGACTGGGGGATCTAGTTGAATCACTACGCCTAGAGCGCTAAATTTATTTTTATTATTTTCTTTTTCCAATTGAAAATTCTGCAACGAGAGTGATTTGTTAATTGTTAACATTACAGCTATAAATCTGTAATATAATATATTTTAATCAATTATTATAATTACTAGCGTAGTGTAGGTGTAGGTGTAGGTGTAGGTGTAGGTGTAGCTCTCTGAATTGATTTGTATGGGCCTAAAAGTATTCGATATGGGCCATGAAATTAATGGGCCACGCATTTTCGGAGAAATTTTTTTTATTGGGCCATCTAAATTATTTTTAATTTTCTCCAAAAAAAAAAATTATTTTTAATAATTCATAATACAAAATAATAATTAATAACCACAGGAGTGTTTTTTTTTTTCGATATTCACAGTTCACAGTTCACACACCTATGCTTCTCAATTTCTGCACAAGATGTCGCCTCCGTCGTACGCCGCTTACGTCCGCCGTCCGACGGCGACACCACCGGCGTCGTCTCCTAAAGTACTCACCCAATCGGAATCCTGAAACCTCTCCCTTAATCAGGTCCACGCCCCCGATCACTATTCTCAAACTCTCCGATAACGGCCTTCAGATTACTTTGAGTTCTCCTTCTAATTCGCTCGAGAAGGTTGAATCGAAGCTCAATCAAATAATCGAATGCGGTAGGGAAGCCTTTTTTGACTTGAGGACTCTCGTCACGTTCGATGAGGATTACGGCAGGGTATCTATATCCTGCAGAAGGTCGACTGTGGAGTTCTTCATAGGCCTTTTCATTTCGGGTTTCCTAGTAGTTCTTATTATTCGTAACGTGTTCAAACTTAGGAAAAATGGTCGCCAAGCTCTGGTATACAGGAGGGACAGGAGCCTGGGAGGTAGAGAGGTGTTGGTTGGAACGGGACACTCGAATTGGTCCTCAAAACTTACGTCAAATCCGTTGGATTCTGTTTCTATTTCTGATTATCATCAGAAGAAAAGAGGAATCATTCAGGGCATGAGTAGGAAGGAAAAGCTACCTCAATGGTGGCCTCAGTTTCATGATAGTTCTGGTGAAGCCCCAAATACGGAAGGATATCAGAGAATTGCCAATCAATTAGTTCAAGGTTAGTTCATATTTACAATCCTGTCTCTATTTTCATGCTGTGACTACTCTGATAATGGTGACTTTACATTTGAACATTCCATTATTTTGGGCCTGGTGATTGAAAATACGTGCCTTTGTTCGTACGCTGACAAAAAATTTCGTTATTCAATATTAATTACCCCAGGTATTGTAGATCGTAGAGTTTCTGGGGAGGATATCTCGATGGATGATATCGTTCAGGTGAGGATTTTCAGGATAAACATTTACATGCAGATCTTGTTTTGATCACATAAAATCGAGCTTTTAATGGTATCTGTGCTTCTGTCTCGTCGTCAATGTTACTTTGATCATCTTTGTTTTTCGCAGCTACGATACTTATGCAAAGCGCACAGAGTGAACGTATCGATTAGCACAGCAAATACACGTGATTCGTTATATCGAGTATCAGTTAACTTTACTTTGAACTACTGTGAGGGGTAGGTTGTATAAATGCTGCAAAATCGAATCCTTTTTTTTCACTTGGCTTCTCTGCAAAGTGTTATCATGAACTCAATCTTTCCGTTCTACAGCACGCTGAAAGAGTTCGCCTCCATTCAAATTGGTGATGAGGGTGCACGGGAATTCGTCGCTGGACTTGCTGATAATATTGGAATCAACGCCATTCAAGCTTCTAGAATGGTGTCCGGAGCCGTTGCTGCGCGCACACATTCAAAGATACTACAGGCATGGGTAAGTTATCCTACTCTCATTCATTCCACTAAATTCATAATGATTATGACTTAGTATTTACTTTTTTATTACTACTCCAGGCATTGGAAGTACAGAATAAACATTCCGAAGCTTTGGAAGAACTCTCCAAAGTCTGCACCATCCATCGCGTATTTCCTCCGGAACGAAATTCAGTCAGTGCTCATATCCGTTTATAGATATGAAGTGATTGGTTGGACCAGCCTTTTATATATATATATCTCACTCTCCTAGACTCAGCAACTTTTATCGAAGACAAACCTTATGTGTTGTTTCTTGTGTGAATCCAGGCCGAGATGGAAATGGTTTTTCGGGGTCTGGCTAAGTCGTTGACGCCGGAACAAAGAGAACACATATTGGATTTGTTCATCTCCCTCGGTGCGGAAGATACGAGCGAAAGTTTAGCGGAAGCTCTGGGTCTGGTATTTCTTTCTTTGCTAGTTTGGGGTTCAATGTGATTGATTGCGCTTAGTTAAAAAATGGACAGGAGTGGTGAAATGAGACAGACGAGAATCGGGTCATACACGGACAGCGGCGATTGACATTTGACAGTTGTAGTAGTGGGACTGGGATCCACAGGCAAGTAACTGCTACACTGCATTTTTTTTGTTTTATCGCAGTCGCAGCTTTACTTAAACTAGTTTATAGGCATCCTGAATCAGCCAGCAGGCAGCAGCAGTTATCTTGCATGGTTAGCTTGGCATGTGGGCGCTGTCAACATTGATACCGACCGACACTATCTATGTATGTTGAGTTCCAGAACCAGTGTGGAACCTTGTCACAATAAGTATTAACATAGAATGAATGTATGCAAATTGCAAAGCAGCACACCAAATTGCAAATTACCATAGCACAACAACCAACACACACAAAAAGAGGATCAGACAATACATACACCTTTGCTCCTTCGTATACAAACACCGAGAAAAACAATAATAATAACAACAATAAGAAGAAGAAGATTTGTATGAAGAAGATTGCTTTTTGTGTTTCAACTTTCAAGAAGAAGATTTGTATGAAGGATTAAAAGGGACCTGTTCGGCGCAAGTTAGCACCTCATGGGGTCCCCCTTCCTCCCTCCCAACGCCCATCAAGTCCAGGTAGTACAGATAGTGCGTCACGATGTTGTTCATCGAATCCACGTCCCCCTGCCCGCACACCCCGTCCCCGTAAAGCACGTTCATCGTCGTCCCGAATCCAGGGAGCCGTTTGGCCAGAGTGTCGTTCCTCGTCGGCTTCCACGATCCCACCAACACTTCGTGGGGGGACGGCTGGCCCTTCTTCGCGGGCGTCATCCACTGGTACATCGCGGCCTGGAAGGCCAGAGTGGCGTTCTGCTCCAAGTATTCCGGATGGTTCAGCAGGTCCACTTTGAGGCCTTCTCCCACTTTCCCATAGTTGTAGTTCCTGCACACGCAAATCGGAATGATCTTGTATGAGATCGTAAGGAGGGAAGGGGAAGGGCTAACCAGTAAATGGGAATGGCGCCGCGGCCATAGTACTGAGCTCCGGGAGCACAAGGGTAGTCGTATTTGAAGTATTCATCGCAGTAATCTTGGCTAGGACTCAGTTCATGATTGTAGCATAAACCCCATGCCGTAGGTCCCCCTGTAGCCACTCCGTATCCACCTGCGTTCAAAAATGGGAGCTTGATTCCATCATCTTAGGGTTACTTGTTCGAATGCGAAAATGACAAATTCAGAATCAAATGCTAATCTCAAACAGAAGATGGAAGCGTCGTGGATTTAGATTTGCTGCTCACATGAAGTTTTGGCGCCGACGTGGGCGAGAAAAGCGGCGATTTCCTTCATCTGAGAGAGTTTTCCACCGGTGGTACCGAATCCCTGCGGCTGGTAAACGGCGGAGGCGGTGATGAAGGAGTTATAATCCCAGAAATCAACGGCGTGGGCCACCGGAGAATTCCTCTTGGGAAATAGCTCCTCAAAGTTGTAGGTCTGAAAGAAATCGGAAATGGTCTGATTACAACAGAATCGTGAAAGCGTCGCGCATTCCCATCCTCTGGTACACGCTTTCTTCCCCTGCACGCTCTTCACGATAAGCTGATCCGAAGAATCCGCCGCCACAGGCGCGAAGAATGCGGCCACCGACAGCACCAAGAGAAGCGAAGCGACCTTGAAATCAAGCTCCATTTGAGAGGCAGAACACGATCTGGGTTTCGCGATTCCTAGAAAAAAGGTGGAGAAGAAGGGAATTGGGCGGTAGGTGAATCTGTGAAAATGAACGGTGGAGATGAAGGGAAGAGAGACAGGCTGGATTTGGTGACAGGTACGAAGCCCACATCACTACCGACACTCGCTTCGGGGGAGGGAGGGAGGGTAAAACCGTCAAACACTCTAATTCTTGCCAAACATAGCCAGCCTCTCACATAACATGAATGCATCTTCCCATCTGTCCACTTTCATCAACCCTTTCACAAGCTCTGCACACGCCCCAAACTCCACCATCACGCCCTTTCCCGATACATCCGCGTAAACCTCCAACGCCATCTCGACTTTCCCGCAACACGAAAGGCTACGTATCAACGATGAGTGCGCATCTCCGTCGCCGTACGACAGCGGCACCATCTCCTTGTGCAGCTTAAACGCTGTTTCCAATCTTCCGGCCTTCCGGAAACTATCCATCAGAGCCACGTACAACGGAACGACAGCAACGGGATCCATCTCTTCAACAACTCGCTGACTCAACATGAACTCCTTCGAAAACCCCTCGACCACGTTGCGGTAGTTCCCTCGAAAGCTTGGCCAGTGCGTCCGTTTCATCTCCTCCAGAAGCCGATAAGCCTCGTCCAGCTTCCCGCACTCGCTGCAGCGCCTGATCATGACGCTGTACGTGACGTGGTTCGGAGGGCAACCCTCGTCCACCATCTTCCGGAAGAGTCCAAGGCTCTTATCCACGTCGCCGTCCCTTCCGAAACCGTCAATCATCGCCGTGTAGGTAACAACATTCGGCTTACAGCCCTTTTCCTCCATCATCAGCATCAGTTTATGCGCTTCGGAAACCTTTCCGACTTTGCAGAGGCCGTCGATCATCGCGGTGTAGATCACGACATTCGGCGGGCACGAATTGTCCAGCATTTTCGACAGCAGTTTCAGGGCGAGATCCAGCCGTTGATCCTTAAACATCCGGTCGATCAACGAGCCATAAGTATAAATATTCGGACTGTATCCACATTCCGACATCATCACAAACACTTCCTCTGCTTCATCTATCCTTCCTGCTTTACAAAATCCGTCGATAAGCGCATCGTAAATGACGTGATTCGGAGAAGGCCCCTGTCGCTTCATCACGTCGAAAAGATCGCGGGCCTCGTTGATCTTATGCGATTTGCAGAAACCATCTATCAACGCTCCGAAAGTAACAGCATTCGGCTCGTTGTCCGCATCACCGGAAATTCTGAAGTAAATGCCGACATCAAAAACATCGGCATTGTTACCTCTCATTCTTTCGTATATCGCGGAAGCCCTTTCGACATCTCCAGATTTGCAGTAACCGTCGATCAATGCAGTAAAAGTGACCACATTCGGTTGGCAGCCTTGCGCCAGCATCATTTCGAACACCTCATTCGCCTCATTTATCTTCCTTGCTTTTAGATATGCATGAACGATGGCGGTATACGTAACGACATTCGGGATGCATCCGTCTTTTCTCATTTCTTCGAACCAACAACGAGCTTGCGCTAATAGACCGGCTTTGCAGAACCTATCGATCAATATAGAGTATGTATACACATTCGCCACGATCCCTTGTTTCTTCATATCTTGGAACAACAGCAGCGCTTTGTCTACTTTCGATCCATCGCAGAGGAAACTGATGACGTTGTTGTAAGTCCCGGCATCAGGAACGAAACCATTTCCCATCATTTCACGGATCACGTTGTATGCCCTATCGTACTTACCCGCGATACAGAGACAACGGGCGAAGTTCGTAGTATTTACTCGATTCAAAGCGAAACCAGCCTCAAGCATATCGCGATAAGCTCTATCAGCAAGTTCCAAGTTACCGGAATCAGGAAACTCTTCACAGCCACAAATACTACCGATAAATATATTGTAGACGACATAACCGGGCTTTATAGCGGAATCTTCCATTTTCCGGAACAACTTATAGGCGTAAGAATGGTCTTTCGACTTGCAAAATGCATGAACCAGAGAACAGAATATCTTGTGATCAGGAAAACACCCTTCAGCAATCATCATGTTGAGAATCCGTTTACACCTTCCGAGCTTCCCCTTGTTAAGGCATCCACAGAGCAGAGTCCTATACGTAACAACATTTGGAAGGCAGGAATTAGCCCGCATTTTGTTCAAGAATTCCATCGCCTCTTCGAAGTGAGAGGCCTCGCAGAGACCAGCAATCATATTCGTGTATAGCACTGTATCGGGTTGAACTCCTTCCTTCTCTACCAAGTTCAAAGCATCAGTCCATTTACCGATTTTGCAGAGAAACCTCACAAAGCGATGCAACACATGCTCATCCATTTTGAATCCCAAATGGATCATCTCCTTGTGGAGTAGAGAAGCTGCATCAAGTTTACCGGCTTCTAAGAATATCCGTAACAACGCGTTGTAAGTCACCTTCGAGGGCTTGCAACCAGAACTTTTAAGCCTACCAAGCTCTTCGAGTGCCAAATTCCACATCCCATTATAACAGTATTTTCTTATCAACAAGTTGAGCAATTTTCCCAGAACTTGGACATCGTCGTTACTGATCTCAAGAAGGAAATGATCTGCAACCCTTTCGATCTTGTTTCGAGTCAATAATTCTAGAAGGGCATCATAAACAGCAACGCTATGATTATACCCTATCTGTCTCCCTGCCCACATGAAGAATTTTACGCCTAATTCAGGATTGTGAATGTTTCTAATGACATCGACAACTAAATTATTATGGAGTTTAGACCTGAAACGCCTTAGGAAATTCTGGGACTCCTCTCCCAGCCCATCATCGTATTCCCTGATGGCAGTGACTATCGAAGAAACGTCATCCGATAAGGACTTACTTGTTGTCTCTTTGGCCGGAGAAACGGATTCCTTCAGAAACTCGTAGTCCTTGGGGGAAAAATGTTTTGGCGGGGCAATCCAATCGCCGGTTTCCGTCTGGGATATCAAACTTCGGAGATATCTACCGCTGAATTTGGGGAAAATGAATGCGGGTTTTGCGGCGGATAGCAACCCTTTGCGCATTATCAGGCGTTGGGACCTTCCGTCGAACACCTCGTGGTCATAACCCCACCGGTAAACCAAATCAATTTAGGAAATTGTTCGCATGTGTTAATTGCTGAATTAGTTTATCGAATCCAAATTTCAAATATTTTGACTCAGAACTCACAAAAAAACAATATTTTATTAAAATATAATGTGCCTAAATATTAGCAGGATTTATTGCATTTTATATTTTTTTTTTCGATTTTTATAAAAATTACCAATTTTCTTTGCATAATTGCAATTTATACCCCTT
>KE530807.1:0-12073 GCA_000441915.1 Genlisea aurea | reverse complement strand
CTTCAGCCTAGGGTTTGTGTTTCTTGTAATTTAAAAAAAAAAAAAAAAAAAAAAAACCCAAGTATTTATTCTGAAATCAATGGTACGAGAATTCCTCAATCATCCCCATCTCCATAATCATTCGAAACATCAATCTGATTCGTGTTCGAAACGTGCTCGAAGCTGCGGTAAAAGATGTAGAGTAATTCGAGAATTTCCTATCTCTCGCGAAATTGATACTACAAAAAATTGAAAAGGAATTGAAGAAACGGGGCTTTGGTGTAGCAGCAAAAAGAAATCAGAAACAATATCATTAGATTCAGTTGGGCCACATTTGCTAAGCCCATTTTATTTCTAGGCCCAAATGCATTAGTGACGAATTTTTCCATTGGGATTTCTTCTTAGGCACAGTTCGAAAGTACTACGCATTTCTCCGATGTCTCATCCGCCGGCGTACGATGCGTTTTACCTGGCGGCGCACGCGCAGCCGGCGGATTATGCCGATTCCTCTGAAGAAAGAAGTGGAATCAATACTCTTTTTATCTCCGGTCTACCGGACGATGTGAAGGCTCGAGAGATCCACAATCTATTCCGCAGAAGACCGGGATTCGCGTCGTGCCAACTGAAGTATACTGGTCGGGGTAATCAGGTTCGTTATCTTCCACAATCAGGTTTATTGAATTAATCTTTCATCGTCTTTATCGATCGGCAGGTCGTGGCGTTCGCAACTTTTTCGGATCATCGATCGGCGATGGCCTCGCTGCATGCTCTTAATGTAGGTCAAATTTGGAAAAGATATCAGATTTTCCTATCTATCTATCCTAACCTTGGCCTTGTATCGTGTGCATACATACGCTGGTAACAAAAATTGTATGTAGGGAGTCAAATTCGATCCTCAAACTGGTTCCACTTTGCACGTAGAGCTGGCAAGGTCGAATTCGAGAAGAAACCCCAAACGAGGTGACTTATTCCCCTGATAGATATTCTATTCTCTGTAATGTTTTAATCCATTCACTGTTCCATGTTCTTCTGTGTAGGAGCCGGTGGTCCATATGTTGTCATTGATAAGAGAGTGAAAAGCAGTGATGCTAAAGATCGAGTAGGTGGATTCAGCGATGAAGAAGGTAGGTAGCAAGTAATACTGATTGCTTGATCTCTGAGCTTAAAGAAAGTGATGAAAATCGATTTTCAGTTTCAGGAGATACCGATTCTGAAGGGGGAGCATCCAATAAGAGGTAGGAGGTAGCTTTAAAGATCATTTTCTGCAGTAGGCGCAGAAATTTATTTTGGTGTTGAAATCTTTTTGTTTCTTCAGTGAGCACAGTAATGATTTTTTCTTCACCGATACTGTAAGTGGCGCGCCTCTCTTGTAGGTGTATGTTATACATACATTCACGAATGCCCCTCTGGGATTGTAAGTTGACCATGCTTTTGTTAATGCTTCAGGCTCGAGATGGCGCATGCTCTACCTTATTCATTGCAAATCTAGGCCCGAATTGTACCGATGAAGAACTCAGGGATCTTCTTTCTCAGTAAGTGGATAGTTATGTAAGTTGCCTTTGCTAAGGAAAAACTCCTCCATTGCATATGTTTGTTTTTTATTCAGATGCCGAGGATTCAACAGTCTCAAGCTTCGCAGCAGTGGAGGAATGCCGGTTGCGTTTGCCGACTTTGAGGTACTTACTCCATTGGCTTTGCAGTGTAGGTAGTGTTTTCTTCAATACTTGGGGTTTCGAATTCCACAGCGAGTTGAACATGCCACCATGGCAATGGACGCACTCCAAGGAATCTCAATTTCGTCATCAGATCGAGGAGGCATGCACATAGAGTAATGATCATTCTTCTAAAACTACCGTTTTGATTCTCGACTCTTGTTGACTTGTCTTGTTTTGCTCTTTCAGGTATGCAAGGTCAAAAATGAGGAAGCCCTGAGAAACTAAACTGCATCTACTAACTAGGTGAGTTGGATTCGATGCGTTAGTTAGCGTTGACAATCAAAGCCAATGAATTTTTAAACGTAAACTCAAACCACACAAAAGCTTTACTTACTTTTTACTACTAGCCACCAGTGTGATATTTTCTTGAACTCAAAGGTGGAAACATGGTACTAAATCGCCTAGACGAAGATGATGATGACGACTCGTTCACTATCACCCCTTTTGTTTGCTCATTCTGCATTTGTTGATCTAACCATAGCCTTCCGCTTCTGTTCCCAGCATCGGAAGAACCAGATTCCATAGCGTCGCCTTCAAGTATCCTCAGCACCTAAAATTAGACAAGACCTTTTAGAAGGAAGACCTTTTAGAAGACGAAATGAAAGGGAAGAAACGAACCTGAGACATCCGTGGCCTTGCTTGAGGATCGCGACTCAAACACAGAGAAGAGGCATGCAGCATTGATAGAATCTCCTGCTCGGAATATTCGGTTCCCAGTCTCGGATCGACCAGCTCATCGATGGCTCGAGCCTCCAGCAATGGCCGTGCCTGTGGCCAGCCAGCCAGCCTCCGGTAATGAGCAACAACAAAAGGAATCTTTCTATGAGGTCTTTAGCTTACCCACTCAGTGAGGCACTGTTGACCTTTCGGTCTGTTGAGATCCACGGCCTTACGGCCTGTGACGAGCTCCACCAAGACGACACCGAAGGAATAAACGTCTGCTTTCTCAGTTATCTGTCCGCTTTGGGCATATTCAGGAGCTAAATACCTGTTGCAAAACAGGAGTGGAGTAATCAACACATCCGATGAAGAACGAGAAGAAAAATGTGGGTAAAAATACATACCCAAAAGTCCCAATGACTCTTGTTTCGACTCCAGTCTCTCCATCAGGTTGCCATCTAGCCAGCCCGAAATCCCCCACCTACAGCAGTGAAAGAAAGATCACTCACAGCCATTGGTTCGAAAAAAAGGACAGAAAAAAAATACTTGCCATTGGTTCGAAATCATGCGTGATCAGAATGTTGTTCGGCCGCATGTCGCGATGCACGATGCAACCAACTCTGCATTCTTCGTGAAGATAACGCAGGCCTCGAGCAGCCCCGACCGCGATCTTCTGCCTTGCAGCCCAAGAAAGCAGCATGTCTCGATTCCGCCCTGCAGAATCACGGTATGGTTTTATTTATTTGACATACCATAGAGTTAGTTGTGCATCATTTAATACATACATACATACATACCATAGAGATGGGAATCGAGAGATCCGTTGCAGATGTATTCGTATACTAATAATCTCCTCCCGTCTTCAATGCAGAAGCCGATCAGCATAACCACGTTGCGGTGCTGGGCGCAGCTCAGGACTTCGACTTCAGAACAGAATTCTTGATCGCCTTGAGAACTAGCAAACTTGTGCTGCTTCACCGCAATGGTCTGCCCATCCGGGAGAACGCCTCGATAAACCGAGCCGAACCCGCCTTCGGCCAAGAAGTTAGCCTGCGAAAACGCCCCCGTGGCGAGCTCCAGCTCAGCATACGTGAACCACCTCGGAGGCTTCCCGAATACAGGCGCCTTATGTTGGCATATGGAACACAGGGGAGGAGATCCGAGTGGCGAAGCCCTCGACACCATGATCGCATCTCTCCATCTGCTGCTCGCCCGATTCGGAGATCGAAAACAGTATTCGTCGTCGTGTACGGAGAGCTTCCCGAGTAAGGCCCTCGTACTCTCGCCCACGTGATCCAACGACTGACAACGGGATCCGATGATGTCAGCCATCCACGGTTGGAACCTTAAACTCGACGATGAAGATACATTCTCATCATCATCATCGGTGTCCGAAGAGCATTCTCCGATGATATCGGCAGCCTGTTTTACAGACAGCAGCTTGTCCTTCTTCTGGATGTTATTGATGGCATTCGTGAAGAACGGCGAAGTTCCGGGATCAGAGCTCGAGACGGACGAGGTTCCTGCTTCGGTAGCTGTGAATGCCTCCGGACTGCTCGACGGGGTAACGACGGGAGCTCCAGTCGGTTTTGCGGATTCTTTTTTACTCTCGAGTTTTGCTGATAACAACTTGCTGCCGTTTTCAGGATTCACCGGCACCACCGGTTGTTCTTTCCTAGGCGATCCGACCAAATGCAGTCGAAGGACCTTCGCTTGGGATCGTTTCATGACGACGATATTGCATTGAAGCTCTTCCATGCACAGCTTTTCCTCATGCTTAAGATTCCTGTGTAAAAAAATAAAACAGTGTTTTTTTTCCCTTTCTTTATATTCGAGATTATTTATAATCAAGCAGCATGCATACTTATCGAAAACAACCCAATTTGCATGGTTTTTCTTGGCCTCAGAAGCCACCGTCCCATGAGGCGATCCCGAAACGATTTTTATCTTGACGTTTATCTGAAAATCGACGAAAAAAACCATCAGAGATTCGTTCCCTAAGGGATGAAGAATCATAAACCAGATTCGTTCATCTCACTCACTTTATTAGGATCATAAACATCATGAAGCTGAAGAATCATTTGAGAACATGAATCGCTTAAGTCGATTTTCTGCTCCGCCGCCGTCGTAACCGAGTGTGACGACCTCCGGTGGCCGGTTGCACAATCTCCAGCAAATCTCGGGAAGCCCCATAACTTCTTTCCTGAATTCAGCCCATAAAAACAAATCCTTGGGAAGTCTAGTCTCCTTCCATTTGCAGCATCATTGCATTGTGTTTGCAATGCTGCTGACTGAATGTTTTCATAACCGCAAGCAAAACAAAGGAGAAAAATTTCTTACCAGAAGCGTGGGAAGAAACAACGAGAAGAGAGATGCAATCCCCAGGCTGAACAACATGAGTCAGTGCCCAAACAAGAGCACTTTTAGGGATCTCCCTCGAAGCCTTGACAGCCACAACAACTTTCTCGGCCCCATCACAACAATCCTTCTCCCTTTTCCCCCTCTTCTTCAAATCCCTATCCCCCTTGTTGTTCATCCCTAAACAACAGTAGCACTCGCTTCCTCTTTTTCAGATAAAAATGAGAGGGGATTTTGCACTTTAGAGAGAACCTGAATTCAAGAATGACGTGAATGTTTTTGTCAACAAAAGGCCGGCCATCAAGAAGCATTATAGTTAGGTCCATTATTAAAGACATTGTGCCCCACACCTATAGACTGACTTGGTGTGAGAGAATGTAAATTTTTCACCACAGTTAAATGCCCCCTTCCTCCCTCCTCCTCCTTTCGGCCCCTTGTTTTTGCCTTGTAGTTAAAAGGCTACGAATAAAAAGTACTACTTCAAACTCGGATGGATTCTCTCAAAGATGAATGACAATCCAGGCTCCAGAAACGGTACCCATGACAGCCATTTCAAAATGATCTGCCAAAAGAGTCATGTTTTCGAGCACAAAGCCATCAATCAATGTTGAGCACATGATCCTGTGGATACAAGGAAAAAAAAAGTGAAACTCTCATTTTTCACTCACAGTTATATCAAGTAAGCAACCACAAAGACTGGTTCATCAAATCTTGGAAAGTAAAAACTGCTGGAATTGAGAAATAAAAAAATATCACCGGCACACAACGAAGATGAGCTGGTGTACCGTCACCAATTGACCCCCACTGCTTTTATTTTGCACTTAAACCTCCATTGCCATGCTAATTATTACAAGGTCAAGAAAATGACACTAAGATTTCCCCCCACACAGACTCATTTATTTTCACCTCAACCAACAAAACAATATTTTGTCTTTTCCTCCACGGAGACACCAACTAATAACAAAAGAGAGCTCGTCCAAAACTAGTTTCAAAAAGAGACAAATGGGATGATTTTGAACACATTTTAGATTAAATCCATCCATTTCTGCAGATTAAAATAAATAAATAAAATAACATTTCTACCTGCACCTCTCTTCTTCAGTCCAAGCATTTTGGTAAGATTCAGTCCAAGCTGAAACGGTAACAACAAGGGAACAAAAGGATAAAGGCGTTGTCCTCGGCCGGAATGATGAGATAGGATGGAGATAACGTTCACATTTCACAAGGGCCGGTAAAATGCGAGAGCGAGAGAGAGAGAGATAACAACTCTCCACCCTCTCTCCTTTTGACCAGCCCCACAAAATTCACAATTCCCAAGCCATGAATGCTGCTGCGTATTATCACTCCTTACCATACCAACATCAAACAGTAACACTAAAATACAGCAGAGATCAAGAAATATTATCCATGACAGCATTAATTTCTTACGAACTGTCAATCTTTAAAAATAAAGCCTGCGCAATTTCTATTTCGATGCACTGCGGAGAAGATCAAGGGGAACAACAATTAATTCTTTTCCCCCAAAAAACGACAGGCTGTGTTTAATACATAGAAAAAAAACAACGCAAAATAACCAACCGGAGCCGGCCACAACTGCGCAGGGAGTAAGTAGACTCCTTGGCCCACTGCTCAGTGCTGGTTCAAGAGAAGGTCGCCATCGAGGGTTCCTTTGTCAGAATTGGCCAATACAAATTACTGCATCCACAATCATTGCGTAAACCCTACAGACTACAGTATTTTTTCCATTTTTATATTTCCCTCTCGCTTGTCTTTTTAAAAAATGCAGAATTTTAAATCATCTTTCCATTTTTGAGAACATTATTTACCAAATAATTTAATTACAACAAAAAATAAGTTTTAAAAAAAAAAAAAAGAAAAAATTAGATTTAACATTTTATATTTTATAATATGGATTTATTGTATTTTATACCTTTTTTTTTATTCGATTTTTGCAAAAAATATCCCTCAAATTCTTTCATAATTATAATTTATACCCCTTATGTTTCATTTTTTGGCAAAATATACCCCATTCCGTTTGATGAAGTCATTATCCGTTTGATGACGTCATCTATTTGGGTATATTTTGCCAAAAAATGAAACATAATGGATATAAATTGTAACAAAAAACGACGTTGGGTATAAATTGCTAATTTTTGAAACAAATTGGGTATAAAATGTCATTATGAAACATAATAGACATTTTTTACAAAATTTGAAAAAATATAGGGCATAAAATGTCATTTTTACTTTATAAAATTGTAAATTTTATTATATTCGTTCGATGATTTACAATTTATATAAAAAAAAAAAAAAAATTGACAACATTATTAATTATTCATACCAAAAATTGTAAAAAAAAAACATCATAATTAACCGGTCATGATTTTAGTATTTTATTATTATTATTATTAAGTGACATTAATCATTGATAATGAGCCACGATTATTTTATTGTAAAATCACAGAGTCCAGGACCAAGTCATATGATGACATGACCAGGAAATTATAATATAAAATAATCTTACCTTAATTAACCGGTCCCCTTTCAATTTTTTCATCGTCCACAAATAAAATTTAAATATATAGACAGTTTTCTAAAATTTCAAGTCAGTTTTTTATTTGTATTTATAATGTATGTTTCGTTACAAACAAAAATGTAGGCATCGATTTCGATTTTTTCAAAGATACGATTTTTATGGAGTCAAATGTGCATTAAAATATGGAGTAAAACATTTGCAAAATTATTTTAAGGTGGTGGAGTGTCACTATACATATCATTTTTTCTCTAGGGGCAACCCTTTTAAATGTCACATGGCACTGGACCATATACAATGATACCTCACCCCTTATTCATCCTCCATATACGTTAAATAAAAATCATTAATAATTAGCTCATCCAATATAAAAAAAAGCTGGCTACATATATATATATATATATTTCCACCATCAAAAATAATAACAATAATACCCACACCACCACCCACTTCACCTCACTTCCCACTTCATAACTCCCGCAAAATCAACAACAACAAAAAAAACACAAAGAAACCATCGGGTCGATTCGGGTCGGGTCGGATCCGCTCATTTTTTTTTTTTGGTTGCGGGTTCGAGAAGAGAGGGTAAAACAGCATTATAGAAAAAACAAAAAAAACTGCTTATCTGTCGTGTTCGTAGCATAACTGTATATACTACCCTTTCCTTAGCAGGCTGAGAGGCTGACTCCATGAACCTAACATGAACGAACACATTTGGGGAGAGTTACCGTTTATGAGGGGGAAGGGTAATGAATGGAATGGTTTATGGAGTGTTACCGTTTGTTTTTTTGTTTTGTTTTTATGCATAGTACATGTACAGGCTGTTTGCGGCAGCGCACGCGATCAAATTCTCCGAAGGATGCCACCCCAGATAGAGGAGTTTTGCATTGAAATCGAACGAGTTCCCGTTGGCATCGACGCCGGATGAACTTTCTCCTCCACCTGAAAATGAACGAGCGAATCGAATGAATGGGAGGAGTAGTGGATGGATGAAGGGGGGGGCTTTATCGAATACCTCGTCGAACTGCATGAGTTATGCTGTTCCCTAAGGAACGGGTAGGCGGCCTCGAAGGTGTCTGGAGGAGTTGTCTCCTGTGAATGAAAAACAAGTCGTTACTACGCAACGAAAAGGCCAGGGACTCGTTTTGAGAAAATAAAAAAAAAAAACCAAAGAAAAAGCAGTTTGCCTTAATGGATTCTTGCTGGCTTCGAGCGTAGCTGCCTCGGTATTTCCGGGTGCACAGCCGAAGACGCGGAAAAGATTGCTGAAGAAAGATGGACGATGCATTATTTATTCATTTCTATGTATACAAAGTATGGAAAAAGATGGAATTTCGAAAAGCACCTGTAAGAACCGGTCGCAACGCGGAGGCCATCGCCACTCAGGCAACATTCGAATTTGTCGAAAATGGAATCGTTCTCATACAAATCACACAGCTGGAGATCGTCGAATGGTTAGTTAGAGAAAAAAGCAATGGAACTACTAACTGGTTTATAGTCAGTCTATGATTCTTCTCACCTTGGGTCTCAAATATTCGTGAACCTGGAACGTTGCCACCGGACCGGAATCCATGTTGATATCCCACAACTGGGAGTCCAAAAACACAGAAATAAGCTTCAACTAAAAGAGCACAACAACACACACACACAATTATGAAATGGAACCAACCACCTACCTTGAGGGTCATGTAATCACGACTTAGTATGTGCCTTCCGTCCCTGGAAAACTTAATGTCAGATACCGAAGCAATTATCTCGGTAAAAAATGACCGTGATCCGGGCGCTTCTAGATCTTCAAATCTGTTAATGGAGCATACATCATCCGGTCATCGTTAAAACAAGAACATGGTAGAAACCTGATAAGCAATGCATAATATTTGAATTCCCACGTAATTTGAGGGAAGAACGATAAATATCAACCAAAGCAAAAGGCAACTTTCTCACCGTTTTGCATGTGAATCACACAATGCGGATTGTCTCAAATCAATGAGACGGATGTATCCCTTTGAGCTACTAAATGCCAATGTGTTGCACTGGGTAGGATGAAACTCCGCTGATGTTATGACCTCTGCGTATTTCAACACGTGAAATATATATATATATATCCAAATCGACAAGACACCAAAAATAAAATGGAAATAACGGGAACAGTATCGAGCTACATACTAGACTGCTTTTTCACATGCCGAAATCAGGTATCCAAGTAAACAAAGAAGTATTATGCAGAACCAAGAATGAGTTTATAAAATTTAAAAAACGAAACACAATAACCACAGCGGCTCATGTTTACCAGTCAAGTCCTCCATATTAGTTGGCTTCACATCAACAATGTTGAAACTCTGATGGCTTATTTCCAAGTTCCAGAGATTTATTCGTAGATCATCAGCAGATATAAATGTCTCACCATCACTGTTGAAGATTGATCACAAAAGCAGTCAGATCAAAGGGATTGAATATAAAGAATCACTAATGGTTTGAAAGACTTTATCGTAAACTCAAGATGTCGACGCATGAAAAAAATATACCTGACGTTACAGATCTCAAACTAAGGAGAAATTACACGAAAAGAAGCTAAAATATAAGCTTTGTATGGAAACAGAGCCTTGACGAGCATAAAAAGCAGGTGGTTTATAATAAACAAGTAACAAAATGGAGCTTCACCTGTTATTCGAGATAGAATTAATGTGGTAATCATGCGCATGAGCATAGACTCTCCTGCATCTCGCGACTGGACTGCTCTCACCGCTTGTAACCTACATAATCCAAAATCACATTTTGCACGGAATGCAATGAATAAAACAGCAAATTTACTAGATTTAAACAGAAAGGGAAGGCACCATAGGAGACTGACTATGAACAACTTATTTCTAATCAAAAAAAGTGGTTCAGGCAAGTACAGCTACCACTGGTAACCGCAGCGAGGGAATGCCCCCAGGGGGAAACGACAAGTCATTGCTCAAAGAATTGTAAGGGCGATCATGGTTGATTCCATTTGAGAGGCCTTGCTTAGAACTATAGGAGATACTCGAACTTGTAAGGCTACCATTTCCAGCAGCTTTAGATGACTCTACATTCATTTCAGATATTTTCTTAACTTTCTTCTCCCGAACCTGATATGAACAAAATATTTAGATCTCTGGGGAAGAAAAAGTTTGACTGTGTAGGATAATTAGTCCCTCGATTGTCAACTACCATTCACTGGCAAGTTATAGAATCAAATCTGAGAAAAGTTGGAAAGTTATAGAAGTCTGAGATTTGAACTTAATCTGGAAAAAAAAAAAAAAAAAATCAAATCTGGGACCTTATTTTCATTGGCAAATCCAGGTAAAGAAAGGGATGGTGGCCAGTGAATGTGAATGCTTAGAAATTTTATAATGCTGCTTTATTCTGCAGAGTAATTTCCTGAAACTTCCGGGTTAAAAACTTAGTAATATTGAACTAAGAAAGTTAGAACACTTAAATTTCCCAATCCATACATGTCCCTATTTATCTTATTTCGGAGTAAAACAGTTTCCATATTGATAAAATGTTCTCTAAGTAATTAAAACCAAGACGCACCTTCCAATATTTAATGGTTTTGTCATTAGTAGAAAGTAGAAACAGAGCCCCGTTGGCTGGCTGACACCACCGGATCTTGTTGATTTTCTCCTCTATCTCCAAACTTTTGAGGTAATCAAACTGAGAAATGAGAATCATACAGTAAGATTGAAACCCATAGTTAAGAAATATCAGAGAAGTGCAGCAAGAAAATATGGTCATAGACATGAGATAAACACCTCAGGTACATGGCTCTGAAATTCAGTTTTGTAACGAAATTCAGGATGTTGATTGATATGATGATCTGCCCGCTCTAAATCTCTCCTGGATCCATCATACTGCAGATAGATTTAGAAAAGAAAATGGCGAAGGCTGCATCAGTAACAACTTGAAAACGGCCTAAACTAGAAATCTATGACTGCAGATAGTCATAGACTGCATGCAGGAGGGGCCTCACCTCTTTCACACCTATCCTTTCAAACAAAACGACCCTTCCACCACGATCACCAGTTGCTAGATGGTCACCTGATTTATCGAACTCTATAGCGGAGATAATATCAACTGAAAATTGAGAAAGAAACACAACATGTAAGCCATTTTTTCATATGGAAATTACATCTAAGGATTTGCACAACAGCAGTCTGATGCAAAGCACATGAAAATATATCATACACGCTGAAGACATGTATGTAAACTAAGAGCAGAACCATGAATGCCAAACTAAAAGAATGTCCTTAGATACCGATACACTGGGAACTTGGCACGGGTAGAAAATACCGGAGATAATTCTAGATGTATACTAGAATGGAATACGCAACCACGAAGTCTGTTTATTCAAACGGTTCCCAAAAAAGCAAACCTGAAACCCAATATACTCCACACTATAACAAAACCAAACTACATGCAGATCGCGTACTGAAATACCCAACCAATCTACATGAAATTATCACTAAATCAAGCAGCAATTATCCAAAAACGGATCAATTCCCTGAAAGACGAACCCTAAACACGAGATCCGAATCAAAAGCTAACATATAATTCCGCATTCATCAATTCACTCTGTTACCTTCTTGAACTTCCTCCCCGGCCGTCCGCTCACCGAAGACCTGAGAGAATTTCCACTCAAGAGGCAAAGGTGGCCCCACCGAAGCTGGTGCCACCTCTCCACCACCAGCACCTCCGTTCATTTCCACAATCAGAAGAGCCACTCCAAATAATCAGAACCAGCCAGTCAGAAGAAAAAGGAAAAAAAAAAAAAAAAAAGCGAACAATAACTGATTTCGTCCCTTCC
>KE530797.1:0-13493 GCA_000441915.1 Genlisea aurea | reverse complement strand
AGTGCGGGTATTTTGCCAGTGTGTTTCACTGACACAGGTATTTACCCAATTACCCGTGGGTCCCCCACTATTCATTGCCCATCACTTCATCTCTGCAATAATTCGATAATACAAAAAACAACGAAAAGCATAAAAAAAAGAAAAAGTGATTTTCTTTCCCCTCCATGGCCATGGCCGCAAACATGATGAAGCTTTTTTCCAGGAAAAAAAAGTACAGTAAATCACTTCTATAACCGTTACTGTCAATCAGTGTATGCAATCTGTCTCCTAAACCCAATCCTGCCCCACCATGAATGGATAAGGAACTCGTCTGTGTAAATCAACAAGTGAATCGATCGATCGATCGATGTCTGCCAGCATTAATTACCCCTTTTGCTGTCATCCTCTGATTTTGCTTCTCCCATATCATCTATGAGGGACCAAGGCACTTATAGCGTGACAAGATGGACTCTTGACGAGCAAATGAAACAACTAAAACCAAAACTATGGCTTATGAAAACAGAAAACAGGTGTTTGAACACTTACTTTCATGTACATTATTACCTTGTTTCCGGAGAAAATCAAGCTGTATCTCTATGAGAGTTCTTATCTACAGAGTTGTGGGGGGTGGGTTTCGCACTTATTTTCTGAATCCGGAACCCTTGTCCCGCTTATCGCCATTCCAAGCAGATGACCAGAAGAAAAATGAAAACCACAGCAGTACAGCGAAGAATATCTGAATACTATCCTGAAACCTCGTCATGCTTGGGATCAGACCTGATGACAAATGTGATACCGTTTAGCAATTTAGAGATGGATGCGAAATAGGGCAACACTCAGAGATGGATTCAGAGACTGTGCAATTCATCATCCAACTGATAAAAACTGATCCGGATGTTTGTTTAAAACGAAATCAAGGCATATAAATACCTGGAGATCGTTTCTGACCACCGTCGGAAGATGGATCTTCCGGTGGAGCGGCGGCGCGGCAACTTCCAGACCACGATTTGCGTCCGGAGGAAAAAGAATCGCTGAAATCGATCTTAGACGAAGGAAAACAGAATCTCGTCGAACTAATCCCGGCGGCGGCGGCGTAAATACGAGCCGGCGCAGAAGGATAGCCGCCGTGGTGGCCGTTAACGCCGGTGTACACGGGAAGGGCACACGACGCCATTAATTCCCCCAGAGATCTCGTGCTGCAGCCTGCAGCTGCTCGTCGGTCGAAAGATTTTTTCTCCAATTGGGCCTTGAGGAAATATTTGGGCCTTAAATTCCAACGTATAATATAAAATAATTCACATTATTTTCTTACATTCAAGAAGCCAAACAAAAAAGATGTCTGTTGCAGAACCTGTCCAATCAAAAGTTACTATTTACATGTCTACCCAAAAAATTTATAGTTTTCCCAAGAAGAATGCTCGGTTGGTATCCTATGTCCAATTTAATTATCATAATTCCAATATAAATTCATTCAAAAAAATATAAATTCATCAGGTAAAAAAAAAAAACAGTGGGTCCCACCTTTTCAAAAAAAAAAAACACAGTCCATTTATTATTATTATTATTATTATTATTATTATTATTATTATTATTGCCACGACAAAACAATTTTATCGTTATTTTTCAATCCCCTCACAAATTCCCACTGTGGAGCATGACGCAATTATAATAAAAATATTATATCACATTTTAACAATGATTGATTTACAAAAATCAAATTCAAGGGAGATAGAGCTTATTCCCGCACCTACATTTCCAGGCTAGAAGATAATAACTGTCGTCGTCTCCCCGAGAAGACGAAGACGAGATCCTGTCGGCGCGAGGCGGAATTACCAAAATGGCCTCGCAAGGTCTGCAACTCATGCATTTGTTGACGCACCCCGGCGGCCTCGAACCCAACACCATCATCTTCCTCGACGAAGCTACACAGAAACGAAATTTTCCAGCAAAATCGAACAACAACAGACAGAACAAACCCCCCTCGCTGTGATATAAATCTTAAACTTACCCGCCGGTGATTGCGATAATAAGAATAGGGCGAAGAAGGAGAAGAAGAAGAAGAAGAAGAAGATGGGGTTGGATGAAGAAGAAGAAGAAGGTGAAGCCATTCCTTTTCTGCAGCGAAGGACTATGGAGTGGGTTTGGATTAATGAAGATGAAGAGACTGAGAGAGAGACAGTTCATTGCAATAACATAACATGGGCTTTGTCTTTTTTTTCCCTGAATTTAATGGCTATTCTTTTATTATTATTATTATTATTATTCAATTTTGTTTTGTTTTTTTTTTTCTTTCTTTGCGTGACAGCTTACTTGGAAATTGGGACTCCATTTTTATTTGTTTAGAAATTAGAATGAATGTTTTGAAATAGTTTTTTTATTTTGAATTATTGTAAAAGAACAATATGGACAGGGTTTTTGTACTGTTGTGTACACAGATTTCATTACGTCTTTACAGAGGAAAATTACAAATCGATTTTTTTTTTATTTTATTTTTAATCAAGAAAATTGAATCCTGCGGGCAACGCGATCTCTCATGATCCCGCTGTAGAGAGCCACATGATTCAACGGCAGCTTCTTCTTCTTCTTCATCATCATCATCATCGTCATCAAACCTTCTTCTTCTTCTTCCGTACAACAATGGCGGATTTCCCCACCCTCCTCCGCGACCTCGGCGAACCTAACTCGCTTCTTCTTCTTCTTCATCCTCATCCTCTTCCACCCTGCGGGATCGATCAATTTTCTCCGGTATCGGGGAATGCGGAATCGGAATATATATATATATTTTTTTTTTCATTACCTGAAGACGATAAACATGATTTGAGCGGGGGGTTCAGATCTCCGGGGAGGACCTTCTTGTCTTTGAAGAGATCGAAGAGGATTAGGGTTCCGGCGGAAATCGCCATCGCCGTGGCGAAAACCACGCCTTGACACGTCGAAATCGACGACATGGACGGACGATCGAAATATGGGGGTTTGTGTTTTGTGTTGATACCTGACCCTGGTTGGTCAATGGACCAAACTATATAATAGTTGGGGGGCCCGACATTAAATGTTATAATTAAATAAAACCGATAAAGTAAGGTTGAGTAAAAGATGTGGCAAGATTTGCTATAAATAAAATAAAAATATAGTCTTTTTTTTTTTCTTTTCCCTAATTGTGACATTGTGTCCCCAAATGACTGACGTTAATATAATAATAGTCAACCTTGTCATGCTCATCCAATACTAAAATAGTAATATATGTGGCATATCGGAAAAAAAATTAATTATGAAATCAAATAATCGGTAATTAATTATATTTTATACAAAACCCAATATTTAAATAATTTGAATGTTAATAAAATAATGTTGGGAAAATCCTGCGAGGAAGATTTTGAAGAGCACAAGTCGAACACGATATATTTATTTATTTATTTATTTATTTATGGATCACCCCACCCGAATAAGACAAAAAGTAAAATTAATGTGTGGACAAGCTAGACTAGACCATGCCTTGTCCTATCCTAACGAGAACCAACTATACGTAATAAATTTAATTACAATTTACGCCACATACTATTTAAATATTACAATTCATACCATCTTTATATTGTATTTCCATATATTAATTTGAAAATCATATCAAAAACCGATTAATTCCTTCCTCAATAAAAATATTGTCATTAACGCAAACATTTTCTTATGTTATTTAGGTAGGGCAAAACGATGACATAAAAATATATATATATCACTCTCACACGTACCTCCATCCGCACGCTAACGTAATCCGACTTGTTAGGTTGTGAGGATCGGGGGGAGGTAATCCGACTTGGTACCGAGAACTCGAGCTTTGGTATCCGGAAAGAACTCCATTCCGGGCAACTCCGTCACGTCCCCTTCGCTCGCGACGGCGACGGGATATCTGAGCAAGTGTCCCGGCAGGTCGCGTTCGAGCTCATCGCTCGCGTACAAATCCCAATACTTATCCGCCATTTCGTTCACCTTCCTCACGCATTCCTCGCTCTCCGGCCGGGCGAACGAGCCATCGAGCATGCCGAGGTGCTCGTACCACAACGCCAGCCTGAAGCCGTGGATATGGCCCCTGGCGGGATGAGACCGCGTGGAGAGATGGTGGGGTTGGTAAGCTCCCATGGCGATCTCCGAGTCCCTCGCACCATCCATCGATCTCTGGTTTATGTTTGCTGATCCCACTATGATGTACTCATCATCAACTGCAATGATGGAGAAGAAGAATCCATAAACTTGATGAAAAAAAACAAAAAAAAAAAGGGAAGTTTGCTTGCCTATCATCATCTTGGCATGGACATAGATCATGAACCGTCGAGCCGCCTGTGCTTTCTCGTAGTTCGAATCCGGTTCGGGTTTTTCGGCAGGCTCGTAGTCTCCTTCCCTCCTCGCTTCCCTATTGCCGAGACAGAAGAAAGTTAAGTAATTTCTCGGATCCTCTTCGATGCCCTGTGCCTGTAGAGCCTGAATCACGTCCTTGTACATCATCTCCATCGTCCTCCTCTGCCAGTCGAGGATGGCCTGAACCGAACCGCTCTCGGGGATGCCTTCGGGCCACATTGGGACGACGACGTACACGGTGAATCTCTCCCCTGCTTCGATCTTGCTCACTATCTTTAAGGAGAGTTCTTTCGGGATGACGTGCAGGGCTCCCACGTCCTCGACTTTAATGTCGCTTCCGTCCCAGGAGAAGGAGCTCCCGAGGAAGTACTGATTCTCGATGTAGATGAAGTTTTTCGCCCTCCGAATGGCGTGAATGTAGGCATCCTGTATGCTTCTGTCGACTATGTTGTCCTTCCCGCTGACGAGCCCCGAACCGGCGGCTTCTTCCGGGGATTCAGGGAAGCCGAATGCTGCGCCGCCGTCGATGGATCGGAATAACTGGACGTTCCACGAGTCGGGATCGTCAGGGTAGGCGACGGGAGACGGAGGGATGATGTCATCGGTTTCCCTCAAGTTGAGCAGCAGATCTTTGCCGCCCTGTTTCCTCCACCTCTGCTCGAAATTGAAGAGGACGTCCCACGCGATGGGGCCCTCGAGGCGGGAATGGATGTCGTGCCACGGCTCCCTCGGCCCGCCTTTCGAGATCGTCGCACTTGCGAAGTTGGCCTGGTGGAAGTCATCATGATGGGCAGTGTTCAGTGTCCTGAATAGGGAGTGGAACTGAGTGTCGTATCTTCCGTCGCAGAGATCGATACCTCCCACGAAGCTCACGATCCGTCTCCTCTCGGATTCTCCGCTGGGAAATCCGTGATCCACCACTATGATCTTCTGGTGATGCGTGAACATGGTAGAGATCTGCAGGTCCTGAACGAAGCTACCTCCATCATCGGGATTTCGAGGGCACAACACGCAGTGAACCTCCGTATCCTTAAAGTAGTGTTCGGTTTCCTCGTCGTGTGTAGCCATCAAACCGTCTTTCTTCAACAGTCCCACAGAAGTCCTGTCATCCCAAACGAGCAACAGAACTCGAACACCTTCGTTAGCTTTCTTCTTCAGGAGCTCTCCGATAGTCATGTCGCCGCCCGGCTTCTGCCTCCGGTTGTCTCGGACCAACGAGATTTCAGTGTACACCGACCATCCGGTGATGTAAATCAAGTGCTTCGCATTCGAGATCGCGTCGAAAACATCTTCCCAACATCTGTGAGGCTCGTAGGACTGTCCACCGGATAAGGGGATCCTCGGAATGAAGTTGTCGGGAACATGAGCATCCTGATAGAGCGAGACACGGCAGCCGGTTCTCTGAGAGAAGAATGTGTACGGAACGCCGGGATACTTGGCGCTTTTAATGCCACGAGCCCAATTCCGATCTCTGGATACATCGAAATATTGAAGCTTCACATGAATCTTAGACTCCCCGTGGATAGGATTCTTGTCCTCGTCCAATATCTCGACCCACCTATCGATTTCTTCACCTTCCAGGAGTTCGGAAACCGGGACATAAGCTCTTCCGATCAATGTGGCACCGATCGGATTGTTGTCTTTGACCGTGAATATCACGTCTGAAGCCAAGTGTGCGCAATATATATGGAAGGATTCATACCACCGGGGGTTTTCAGGTTCATTTTCGATCATTCGAGTCCTCCCAACTCGTGCTTTTTCCAGATCGATAGTTGCATAGATTTTAGAAGTTCCCTTGCCAATGCCAACAGCCTCCTCAAAGTTCTCCTTCAGCTACAGATTACATTGAAAAAAAACAGCAGATCAGTAAGCAAAAATCCGCTGCATACACAATAAGCAGAATAAAAGTACCAGCTATATAAGACATTTCTGCAACGAGGCAGAAATCAGCCAATTTAAACGGTTGAAAAACAATAATAATAATAAAAAAAAAAAACCGAAATCGCGTCCGGAAACTAAACCTTGCTGAAGAAATTCCTTCCTCCTCCAACGTGCAGCCTGTCTACTTCGTAGATCGTGGCGTGAAGAGTTCCATGAAGCAAGATCTGCGCCATTCCTTAAGACACAACACCAAAATGAGGAGAAAACGAATCCACCTCCCGATCGCAACACGGAAACAAAAAATAAAATAAAATGAAACAACAACCGATAGCCACGAATCGTTTCGCTACACAGTCTGCGAAAACTCTTTCAACCAAAAACGAAAAAAAATTAAAAAAAAAAACATACACCGAAATCTGATAGGCTTACCGACCTGAGAGAAGAACGCGTTCCGAATTCCGATGTGAAATCAAGCAACACACTCACTGAAGAGTGAAAAGGGATTGGAGAAATTGCCGGATCTGAAATACCGCGTCAGTGTCCGTTATTTACTTAATATATTTTTTTTAATTGATAAATACAATTAACTATTAAAATAAAAAAAAAAATTGCCCTAAAATTATTGAAATGACAATAATATTTATAAGTTATTACAGCTACACAAAACCCATACTAAATAAATGATTGGAATGGTCCAACAAGCCGTTTGAAAAAAAAAAAAAAAATCTTAATTATAATAATCCTAAAATTTCTTTCAATTATTTCTCATGAAATTGACACGTCAGATCTTCATCACTTTAAAGGTGCATTATAGAAACCCGTAGTATAAATAGAAAAATTGAAATGTAGATATTCTGATAAATATTTTAGAAGATTTCTTTCAGAATATCCTGTATGATTATTCAAAGATGCCGATTGGACATGGGCTCTTCTTTCGGCCCAACGAGATTCCTTCCTTCAAAAGTCCAAATATATTGAAAATTAGATAATTAATTATTCTATATAATTAGTCAATCATTAATTTAAATAAGACTTGGATTAGTACAAGACACAATTATCCGAGTTATAGTTCCCATCAAATTAACGTCAGATGCCCTTCCTAGGGTTCCGCCATAGGAAATTTAACATATTCTTTCTTTCTTCACTGTTGGAGGGTTTCCGCCATCAAATTTATTCTTCATTCGGCGATGGTAAACAGACGTCGCCACTGTTCTTCAAGAGACAGACGACCTGTTCAAATATATATTCCCGAAACAGTCTTCTTAACCCATCTCCACTATTCCCTTCAAACCCATCT
Organism: Genlisea aurea; assembly: GCA_000441915.1. Taxonomy (NCBI): domain Eukaryota; kingdom Viridiplantae; phylum Streptophyta; class Magnoliopsida; order Lamiales; family Lentibulariaceae; genus Genlisea; species Genlisea aurea. The sequence goes on along the minus strand of KE530797.1, from coordinate 5,989 downwards.
TTATTCCAAGGATGAATGAATGAATTTTTTAAGGGTTTTATCGACATCAAATTTAGGGTTTTTTTTTTATCGCGAATGTTTAAGGTTTTGTTGACATTCTAGACAAACTAACTAGTTTTAGGCACGTGGCATGATATGTTGACGACTCCAATCCATAGAGTTACATTATTATTATTATTATTTTTTTTACCTTTACGAGACGAACATATCAAATATACGTCTATGCTAACACTCGAGAATAATGTGTCCCACCTTCATAACTCACAACTTTATTCGATGTATACAAACCAACCATGTAGACAAAAAAATAATTTCGTTTCCCATCAATTTTCCGATATTTATAATCAACGTTCAAAGTTCAAACTATATAGGAGTCACGTGACTAGAACTGAAATAAATAAATAAATAAATAGGTCTTTGCCGTTGGTTTGGACTCTGGACCGAAAATTTTTTAAAAAAAGTAATTAAGTAATAAACTTTAATCTATCTAAAAAAAAAAAAAAAACTTAGTGTATATGATAGGACGAAAAACTTAGCTCCAGAAATAATTAATTATATATCAATTATCGACTCAATAATACGACGCTTATTTTGACCCTATAACAAAACTCTTCATTATTACCCTACCTTTAAAAACATCTAACACAATACAAATCAGTAATTAAAGATGATTTCATAAAATGATTATTTCATAACGTATTTTATAATAGTGAGTGATGAAAATAAATAATTAATCATTTACAATTCACACGTTAAAAAGGAATAGTGAGAAGTAGTGATCCAACATATGAGTACATATTCAAGGCTGGCAGGTTAGTCCTTCTCAAAAAAAATTTTTAAAAAAAAATTATAAATAAATTTAGTCATTTTTTTGAAAATAAAAAATAAAAAAAAGGACTTGATAAGACTGATCACATGTAGCTATTCTTCATTGTTCCCATCCCTGAATTTACCTAATTACCCTTCTCAACATATTTATACATTTTACTTTTATTTTAAATTCAATAATTACTGTTAAAAGAGGGGGAAAAAAATTACGTGTCGTATGTTAGATGTAATCATAATTACATGTCGTATGAATAAAAAGGAATTGGTGTTACGAAAGGAGGGATGTTGAAACATGAGAAAGGAAATGGGGGCGGCCCTTCCCCTTCACTTGTACACTGCATTAAGTAAAATCACTTTAACGTGAAGTGGAACATAATAACATCGTTGAGTACGAGTACTTAGAACGAAATTAAATTACGTTACATGTCACGTTATATATATTTTTTTTCAATGGAATATTAGAAATAATATATAAATAATGTCGTGTCCTGGTCCCGCAGCATTCACTACAGTGTAGAAAATCCCTCCCCTTTTTTATTTAAAAATAATAATAATGTTAATAATTTTGTGTAATCCCGCCGACAACAACCCCGTTAAATGCTATAAAGCAGTCTCGTTTTTCGAAATCTTCATCTTCTTCTTCTTCATTAGGGGAAGAGTTTATGTTTAAAAACCCTATTTTTTTGTTCTTCAGACAAAATGGTACAACCGAAAAAGTTCAGAGGTGTCAGACAACGTCATTGGGGTTCATGGGTGTCAGAGATTCGCCACCCTCTCTTGTACGTAATCGAATGGTGGATTTGGATTAGATTTTTTTTTTCGTTGAATGATTGTGTTTGTAGGAAGAGGAGGGTGTGGCTGGGGACGTTCGAGACGGCGGAGGAGGCGGCGAGGGCGTACGACGAGGCGGCCATTCTCATGAGCGGGAGGAATGCCAAGACTAATTTCCCGGTGCCGGCGAATCACGACGCGGCGGAAGCGTCGCCGGATTCGTCTCATTCGAAGCAGAATTCTCTGTCGTCCGTCCTCAGCGCCAAGCTTCGGAAGTGCTGCAAATCTCCCTCGCCGTCGATGACGTGTCTCCGGCTGGACACCGAGAATTCCCACATCGGGGTTTGGCAGAAGCGCGCCGGTTCGAGGTCGGAATCGAACTGGGTCATGACGGTGGAGCTCGGGAAGAGCAAGGCCGCCGATAAGAACGCTCAGGGATCCGCATCCGGCGACGATTGCCGGAATGCGGCTTCTCCGGGTGAAAATCCGATGACATTCACGACCGAAATCGGAAGTGGGATCGGCGAAGAAGAGAGGATTGCGCTGCAGATGATCGAGGAGCTTCTCAACAGAAATTGATCCCCCATTTTGCACATAAGTAAATCAATTTTAATTCCCCAGCATCATAATTACTATCATTATTATATTAATTCGTTTGAATATTTTAATTTTCATACATATTTAGCCACTGCCATAAATTGTACCACAAATAACTTTTTATAATTTCCACATGTTATGTATCTCTTCACTCCTGTCATCGATCGAAAAATATATAAGTGCATGCAAATTTACACTCTAATCATATTTACACTAATAATTATATATATATATATATAATTGAAATGAATGCAATATTTATTTATTTATTTAAAAATGGGATGGAAGGATACATAGGTTTCAAATCCATGGACAAAAAGTAGGGCTTTTACTATGAAAAAAAAAAAGCCAGCTTTTTCTAAGCAAATTGTGCTGTTAATTGGAACACGTTGTGTGATATATCTTCTACGTGGGGCTAGAAATTTAATTGATAGATTTTTATTTATTTATTTGTCGTATGCAATTTAATTGAAGTACAAAAATTTATTTATGTAAAATGAATTATTTTTTTCAAAAAAAAAAAAAATTTACAATAAGATTCCCCCCTTTCTTCTCTCTCTGTGTTCGTGTTTTTATCATTAATAAATAATGGGATGCCAATAATCATCGTGTCGATCGTACGGTTGGTAGGGCGCAGGAACAATTATTTACCCCACAGTAATAATTAATTAATTATAGGCGGGATTAATTAATTAATGTCTGGCTGGTTTTGGGAATAATTACTTTTAGCCGTCACAATTTCATTTCTTTTTTTCTTTTTAGATAAATATATTTTGCTCTTCAAATTTCAAAAAATTATTAATTTCGGCCGTTCCATCAAATTTTAAAAATTTAGTTTTAATGCATTAATTTTGATTTATGGTGAATTTTAGTCTAAATTACAAAATTTTAATTATTAAATAATTAATTACAAAATTTCGGCCTTCAACAAACTTCACGATTAATTATATACGTCTCTCAATTAAAGTCAAATTCAAGATTTTCTAACGGTGATAAAAAATTGATCATAAATCAAAATTGAAGTACCAAAATTGTAATTTTCAAATTTAATGGATCAAAGATTAATTATTTTTTACATAAAATTTCAATATCATTGAGGGTATATATAACATAAAATTTTGTTACAGAAAATAACGTGACCATAAACGGATCATAAAAAGGAGTAGGTTACAGTTACACATCATTTCAATTCGCCCACACTTCCGGGTTCGGGTTCGGGTTCATACCCGTTTTTGCATCAGGTCCCGTAAGTGGCCGAGGGGTCCGAACCCTTTACGGTGGTCGTCCTCATCGTCGCAGCAGCCGCAGCTGGCGACGTTTCGGTTGGCTCCGCATTTCAGACAGAGTCCTCTGCAATTGGGATCGCAGACGGCGCTGATGTTGATCTCGACGTGGATGAGGTCCCTTATGTTTTTCGAGATATCGATAGCCTTCTCGTGACGAGGGAAGTACAGCCGGTCGTCCACCTCGATGGAATCGTCCTCGTCTTCCTTCGACTCTTCTTCTTCCGTCGGAACCGCTTTCTTCAGGTTCTGGTCTCGGCTCATGTTTATGTCGTCCGGTTCCGGGATCGGTTCTTCGCAGAGAAGAAGGGAAAAGTCCGAGAAGATGCTCTGAGCTGCCGTTTCGCCACACCTTCACCATTTCAGAAATCATTCGTCTGTATAGAAAAAGCACATATCGGGATCGCAGAAAGAGCAACAAAACCTGTAGCAGTTGAGAGCGAGGACAGTCCTAACGATGCCGTCGAGTCTCAAGGCGCGTTTCCTCCTCGTGACGTCGGCAGAAATCAAAACCGGCGTCCCCGCGGCGGAGTCCTCCTTCGAGGGATTCACGAGGCTCAATCCCATCTCCGATGCGCGAGTTACGGAGGCCTCGCTGGAAACCTTTCCCAATCCCAGCCTCTCGAGCGTGGTGGAGTATTCTAAATGTGAAACGGCGGCGTTGCGTCTGTAGAGGATTGCGCCTTCCCAAGGGGTGCCTTCGTCGTCTTCGTCGTCGTCTTCTCCGATTTCATCGACGAATTCCCCCCATTCACTGCCGCCGGGGGGTTCTTCGGATAGTAAGTCGAAGTCGGTTCTGATTCTGTGCGTTTTGGCGAGGATCGATGGAATCGAGGCTTTTATTCCGATATGGCTGAAGGGTCGGTGACGTTCAACGAGAATCGAGGTTGGAGGCAGAAACCAGACCGTCGGAGACGAAATCGCGAAAGAACTCGGCAGCAGCATTTCAGTAGCCGGCCGGAATCCAAAATCCGATGGGAGTAAATTACAGATAACGATTGAAATGTAGTATTGGGCCTCATAGGCCCATATAAATTAGGGCTCTTTCCAACCCAATTAAAGAGAAATGCCACGTAAGTAAAAGACGAACCAATCATATTCTCTCTATTACGTCAACGGCGAATTTTCTTATTTCCATCGCCAATTCTTTCAGTTTCAGAGTTCAGACACAGACTCAGAGGAGAATTCTGCGTTGGAGAAGAATGGAGTGGATCGAGGAGACTGTTCATTCCATCAAATCGATTCGGATCCGCCATACTCTCCATCAAACAGTCACTTTCGGTTATCCTCTTATTACATTTTCTTCGGCGTCGATATTCTTGCTTCCGAATTTCTTGATTTGGGGTTAGGGTTTAGGGAATAGCATGTGAAATTCAGACTGTATGGATGATTATCTTTACATTGATTTATGTACTCCCTCAGGAATGGTGGTTTGTTCGGCACTGATGATATGGAAGACATTGATGTGCATCACCGGAAGCGAATCTCCTATCGTCGTCGTTCTCACCGGAAGCATGGAACCTGGATTCAGTAGGGTTGGTAAATGGAAGTCTCACGAACCATTTTGGAAATAACGAGCTTCCTTTCTTCTCTCTTTGATAAATCTTTATTTCCTCAGGGTGACATTTTGTTTCTGCACATGAACAAGGATCCGATTCGAGCAGGTGAAATTACAGTCTACAATGTCAATGTAAGAAACAAGACCGATTCTCAACAACAGCTGCAATGGTTGGTTACCTTTTTCTTATTTCTTTTCTTCTTTTTTCCGGCTTCATTAAACAGGCCCGTGAAATTCCGATCGTCCACCGTGTGATCAAGGTTGAAAAAACTCTTTTCCTTTTCCTTTTCCTTTTCCTTCCCCCATATCTGATGTGTACCCATTATCGTTATGAACAGATACATGAAAGGCGAGGCTCCGGAGAAGTCGACATCATGACCAAAGGTGTGTCAAGTAAAAGCCACACCATCCATTCTTTGTTGAAGTTCCAATTTTTTTCCCCCTTTTTATGAATCCAGGTGATAATAACGATTCCGACGACTTGGCTTTCTACGCTCCACATCAATCCTGGCTCAGACAGGACCAGGTTTTGGGAAGGGTTGTAGGGTAAGGATTTGGTTCTTAAGATCTCCTGAAAATTTCAGCATCATTAACAAAAAAAACATTTATCTTACAGTTTCTTGCCTAAAATTGGTTATGCCACCATTATTATGACAGAGAAGCCATTGGTTAAGGTTAGTTTTTAATTTTTTTTTTTTTCTGTGTTTCAATTCCTCCATTTCTCTTCTTCAAAAGAAAAGAAACATGGATGATATTTTTTTTTTTTTTTCAGTACATGCTTGTTGGTTTCATGGGCTTCCTCGTCGTCACAGCCAAGGATTAAACTGGTTAGTTAGTTCATAATACATTATAATTAAGAAAAACCACTTGAGATATTTGGAACTAATTACTGTTTTAGGGAACCGTCGGTGATTTTTCATTTCTCTAATTGCACGTGAAACACGTGCGAGAT